>OX578155.1:81577393-81601288 GCA_951213105.1 Amaurobius ferox | reverse complement strand
ATTTTTTCAACCCGGGTTCAATCCAAAACTAATTAGGTGGTATTATTCATTTATATTCCCATAGGTCCCACAGACCGTCTGAACAACATACTGAAATTTCATTTTGATAAAATCATTTTTACGGCAGTTGTGCTAACGGACGGACAGACAGACACACAGACAGACAGAATGAACAAAGTCATAAACATTTTTCAACTATGCTGTAAAGCGTTAAACTGGCATTTTTACTATTCCTGCTATACATGGTAATATATAGGGAAAGTATTAGAATCGTGTCGAAAATCGTAGCTGGAGTTTTTGACAGATCTGCACATTTTCGAATTTCCAGAACATCAAAAAACCATTTTTAGAGTGACTTCTGTGTGTGTGCCTGTCTGCGCAATGTATGTATAATCGAGGGTGACCCTGGTGCTGATTATATTTTGTTGCGATCCCGGATGAAAGAACCTGCCTTTTTTTTGCGAAATGGCCCTTAAAAATTCCATATACCCACTCTAGCTAAAAAACTAATTGACTAAATTTCATAAAATTTTATTGATAAGTTACTTTTAGATTACCTTCATGCTGATTTGATTTTGGTATGATTCTGAAAAAAAAAAGAACCGCCTTTTTTTTTTACGAAATGGCTCACAAAAATTGTCAATATCTAAAATAAGACTACATATGCTCAAATGTATCAATAATTAAATGCTTGTTTTATACTTAAGTTTTGACAATAAAAAGAATAAAACAAACTCCATTACTAGGACTAACCGTTCTCGAGATATTTTAGTATTTTCACGTTTTTGCTACGCTGCCTTTGAAAATAAGGCCAGTTAACATATGAAAACGAAAATTGAATTAAATGTACAAATTCAGTGTTATTTTGTGCAATTAAACCCTCTTAATGAATTATTAAAGAAATAAGAAGAAAATGAATTTAACTCAGTAGGGAATGCCAGCTATCCACTTTAGATTTTTGTGATCAAAATCATTTCCAAATTATTCATGAATATTTAAATTATTGCTTTATATTAAATAGAAAAGGAATTAGATTATACTTTCATTCTGGAGTATTAGAATGCTATATTTATTTTGAGTTTTAAATTATTACTTTACTTATATACATATAATGTATAAGAAAAGTATTGTGACGGGGTCGAAAATTCGAATTCGAGTTTTCGACGGGAGAGCACGTTTCTAGCATCCCTGGACACGAATCGAACATTTTTGAGGTGGGGTGTTTGTGTCAGTGAGTCTGTAGAGAGACGTTATCTCACGAACAAATAGAGCGATGCGAATGAAATTTGGTACAAAAATTACAATCCGTGAATACTGGAAACTATACTATTCTTTTTAAACACAATCGAATGTTCGGAATCCCCCTAAATTTTAGAGTGAAATTTTAAAAATTCCTCAAAAAATCAAAACCTTTAATAAAGTTACGCAAATAGACATTTCTTATGTAATTTTTTCTTAGAAAACGATTGAGATAAACTTTGGAACGCTAGCATGAATCGTTCTCGAGATATTGCACATTTTTAAAATAAAATTTTAAAAAAATCCCATAAATTACAAAAAAAAAATATTAACTGTTGAGAAATATGTTCACTTTTCATATGTAATATCATGCGATAAATTGGGTGACATCATTCTCGTGGATCTAGCTTGTTCCATTCACGAGAAAAGATACTTTGAGTAATACTTTTGTATTTGAACGGCAATCTGCTATAAGAATAACTTATTTCTCCGTCCATAACGCTTGGCGAGATTTTGGCGACGGATTTGACGGAATGTCGCCAACTTGGCGGCTTTTTTAAATGTTGCCAAATGGATAAAATTGGCGCTATCTTAGATGTCACTATCTTGGAAAGTATACAAGTATCCACTATAAGAATAACCTATTTTCTTTTATTGTAAAAGTAATAAATTCATTGCATTATATAAGGAAAGCCATGTACTGCTCACATCAGATTTTTTAAAGAAGTAATTATGTATATAAGAGTTTTAATTAGTTTTTTTAAAAAAAGCTTTGTTCAGTGCATATTTAAAAAAAAAATTATATAGTAATTGTTTTGTGATTAGTTAATTTTTTTGTATTCAATTTGTGTATAGATAAAATTATTGAAATCGGGGTAGGAAACAGAATATTTTTAAAAAGATTTCCAACTAGAAAAAATTACTCGTCTTTGGCTAGGTCCTCAATAACACTAATCGTATGCATCCACTCTAACTGAAAAACTAATTGCCCAAATTTCACAAAATTTTGTACATAAATCACCTGTGGAGTACTTTGGTGCTGATTAGATTTTGGTACGATTCTCTGAGAAAGAACCTGCCTTTATTCTGTGTGAAATGGCCCTCCAAAATTGTCAAAATCTAACATAAAAGATTATGTGTGCTCAAATATATTAGCTAAATACTTGTTTTATATGTAATTTTTGACTATAAAAATAATAAGATAAAACCCAAAAACTTTAGGACTAGCCGTTCTCAAGATATTTTAGTTTTTTCGTATTTTTGCCACTTCGCCAAATAAAAGTTAAAATTAAAATAACAGTTCAAATTCAATGTAATTTCAAATAATTGTCCCGGTTATCTTATGCTACTAAATTTAATGAATTATGAAAAATAAAATAAATTTATTTCTGTATGGAAAGTCATGTGCTGATTTTTATTTGATATAATTTCTTAGATAAATTTATTTGAAAAACGTGTATTATCTCAAGAATGGTTCATGTTAGTTTTATAAAGTTTGTGTCCTACGTTTGGTAAAGAAATAATTATGATTTTAACGGTATATTAAAGGTCATTATTTTTTTATAGGTTTTTTTCAAAAATTCTTTCAAAACACTCAATTACATATGAAATGCTAATTTATTTATCATTATTAAATAGCTTGATTTATTTATTTTATTTTATTTTGTTAAATATTCATTCTAAAATTGTTGTGGGGAGGGGGGTGGACATTCGCGTATTTGAAATTAATAGAATTCTGGTATTTACCGATTGTAACAATCTTTCCAAATTACTTTCAAAACGTTCTATCGTTCGTGAGGTATTGAGTCCACAGATTCACAGGACACATACACTAACATGCACACACTGCACCTCAAAAATGTTCCATTTGAGTTCAGTGATGCTTGAAACGTTCTTTTCCGCCGAAAACTCGAATTCGAACTTTCGACTCAATTACCATACTTATCCCTATTTTTATACTACGTATGTAGGGGGAAATAACAAGTGTACCATACCTAAAATAATGTTTATTTGCTCAAAAATTTAAAATGTCTAGATTAAGATTATTTCTATGTGTAAAACCAATTAACTTATTTATTACGATAATGTTTAATAATTTTAAGTTTATAGCAAGCCAAATTTTATTCATAAACTGGAACGTATTACCTGGCGCGTAGCCCGCTTCCTAAATTAACATCCGCTACTTAAATAGCACAGATGTAGATCTAACACCACCCAATTTCCAAATCACCTATATTTGCCACCACGTATGTGCACAAACACTTTTCCCCTTAGTAACACCCAGCCCATTCCATCACGATCGTAAACGGCAGAAAAATGAAACACATTTCATTAGCGAAATCTAAAATTTCACTTTTTATGGGCTTGGTTGAAAATTTACAAATAATCAAATAATATAATAATTGAAAAGGAATTTTGTTGTTGTTGCTGTTAGAATGCGAAAATATTCACCCATGTTTTCGAGAAAGTATAAAATTGTAGTAATCTTGCATTTTCGAATGTTACAAAATAAGAATTAGACAAATTAAAAAATGCATATTTCGATGTATTTAAAAATAAATAAATAAAATAAATATGGAGGAGTTGTTTTACAGATTCGATTTGAAAATCGTTGAAAAGAACGTTTTTCGATCTTTCCGAGGATGTCGATAAGTAAATTCTGTGATAATATTTTCTATCGCTAAGGAAACAATTTGTATGCGAATATCGTTCAAAATCGTACGACAACATAAAAAAATCTGATGTGGGCAACACATGACTTTCCTTATATAATGTAATGAATTTACTACTTTTACAGTAAAAAAAATAGGTTTTTCTTATAGTGGATACCAGTGTTCTTTCCAAGATATTAAATTTTCGACAATTAGTCGTTATTTTCATTGATTTAGCGTCATTTTCATCCATTTGGCAAGATTTTCGTTAAGTTGGCAACATTTCAAAAAGTTGCCAAGTTCACGACATTCCGCCAAATTCGTCGCCAAAATCTCGCCAAGCGTTATGGACTAAGAAATAAGTTATTCTTACAGCAGATAAATGACTATTGGCGTTCAAAGACAAAAGTATTACTCAAAGTATCTTTTTTCATGAATGGAACGAGCTAGATCCACGAGAATGATGTCACCCCATTTATCGCATGGTATTACATATGAAAAGTGAACATGTTTCTCAATAGGAAATGTTTTTTTTTTTTTTTCATATTATATGACTTTTTAGTAATTTTTTTTAAAAATGTGCAATATCTCGAGAACGGTTCATGTTAGCGTTCTGAAATTTATGTCAATCGTTTTCTTATGAAAAATTACATAAGAAATGTCTATTTGCGTAACTTTATTAGTGGTTTTGATTTTTTGACGATTTTTTCAAAATTTTATTCGAAAATTTAGGGGGGTTCTGAACATTCGATTACGTACAAAAACAATAGGCTTCCAGTGTTTACGGATTATGATTTTTGTACCAAATTTCGTTCGAATCGGTCCATTCGTTCGTCAGTTATCGTCTCCACAAACTCACTGACACACACACACACACACTCTCTCTCTCACACACACACACACACTCTCTCTCACACACACACACACACACACATACTTACACACACACACACATACTTACACACACACACATACTTACACACACACACATACTTACACACACACACACACACACACACACACACACAGATAGAAATCACTTCAAAAATGTTTGATTCGTGATCAGGGATGCTTGAAACGTGCTCTCCCGTCGAAAACTCGATTTCTAATTTTCGACCCTTCACAATATTTTCCTTATACATTATGTATATAAGGAAAGTAAAAAAAAAGAAGAAAAAATCTATGTTGTACCGGGAGCTTGGCTAGCCCAGTACCAAATTTCATAGATGTCCGAAGCTTAGATTTTCAACTACAGACGACACAAACATCCGCTCACCGACACAGTGTACGATGCTCTCGTTATAACAAACCTTGAAACCGCAGCGCTCCTGTTCTTAACATGAAATCCCAAATCCACCTTCAGTCCCAAACTATTCAATCAGAACTACAGTAATAAAGCACGGATTTAAAACTAATCGCCTTAAAATAGTTCCAAATAAATTAAACATGAACTACATACGAAAAGATCAATTCGTTTAGATTCAAACTAGGTTAAAAAAACTCCAGCTACCTTGAATATAAGGTTACTGGACCCACACCATTTTAATAAGATAGAATTTAGGCTTAACAGCTAGATGCACCAAATAGAATGATCGCCATTTTTTTTTTCCTGTTCTCCAGTGACAGTTATAGTCACCTTTGAATGAAAGAATAATTGAATTTCCAATCGTCTGCCGAGGATAATAACCTCCGTTAGAGAAAACAGGGCGTGGAGCATTTTTTGATTGTTATTTTCATGAATGAATTTCGGAATTGTATGAGGGAGATGAGATACAAATCTGGTTGTTAAGTGTTATAAATGACAGGAGTATTGACGAGATATGCCATCTAAATTTAGAAAATTGGATTAAGAATCGAGATTGGATATACACAGCTTATGGATTCATGGTTTATGAGAGGATTTTGCCATTTTATAATTGAATTTTAACTTCCTGGTTCTAATAAAGAATTGTATTAGTTGAAATCAATGGTATATATCTATAACTATTCCTAAGCCTTATTCTACAATTTTGCTTCTTTATTATGAATTTATGTCATTGTAACTCATATATAACGATTTTAACTACTTACACTAATCATAAAAACATAAAAAAAAAATGTGTCCAATACATGACTTTCCCTATATATACGAACAACTTTTTGATTTCATGGTAAAGATGGTGATAATATACTAAAAAGCGCAATTTTTTTCATTCCAAACTAAATTGTACTAACTAAATTGATCTTATTATTAAAAGAAAATAGAACTAACTCTTAATATAAAAAAATCTGATGTGGGCAACACATGACTTTCCTTATATAATGAAATGAATTTACTACTTTTAGAGTAAAATAAATAGGTTTTTCTTATAATAGATACTAATATCCTTTCCAAGATATTGAATTTTCGACAATTAGTCGTCATTTTCATTGATTTAGCGTCATTTTTATCCATTTGGCGAGATTTTCGTTAATTTGGCAACATTTCAAAACGTCGCCAAGTTGGCCAAAATCTCGCCAAGCGTTATGGACGAAGAAATAAGTTATATATATATATATATATATAACTTATTAGATATTGAATTTTTGACATATATTATATAACTATTATTATATATTTATATATTATATAACTTATTAGATATTGTATTTTCCACAATTAGTCGTCATTTTCATTGATTTAGCGTCATTTTTATCTATTTGGCGAGATTTTCGTTAATTTGGCAACATTTCAAAAAGTGGCCAAGTTGGCGACATTCCGCCAATTTCGTCGCCAAAATCTCGCCAAGCGTTATGGACGAAGAAATAAGTTGTTCTTACAGCAGGTAAATTGGCGTTCAAATGCAAAAGTATTACTCAAAGTATCTTTTTTCATGAATGGAACGAGCTAGATCCACGAGAATGATGTCACCCAATTTATCGCATGATATTATATATGAAAAGTGAACATGTTTCTCAATAGGAAATATTTTTTTTTCTATTTTATATGACTTTTTGATAATTTTTTTTTAAAAATGTGCAATATCTCGAGAACGGTTCATGTTAGCGTTCTAAAATTTATGTCAATCGTTTTCTAATGAAAAATTACATAAGAAATGTCTATTTGCGTAACTTTAATATTGGTTTTGATTTTTTGACGATTTTTTCAAAATTTCATTCGAAAATTTAGGGGGGTTCTGAACATTCGATTGCGTATAAAAACAGTCTTCCAGTGTTTACAGATTATGATTTTTGTACCAAATTTGGCTCGAATCGGTCCATTCGTTCGTCAGTTATCGTCTCCACAGACCCACTGACACACACACACAGACATCACTTCAAAAATGTTTGATTCGTGATTAGGGATGCTTGAAACGTGCTCTTCCGTCGAAAACTCGAATTCGAATTTTCGACCCCGTCACAATACTTTCCTTATACATTATGTATATAAGGAGAGTAATAAGAGCATAAGGAAATATAATTTAATTTGCTGAGTGCACTAAATTTAAATAAAATAATTAAAAACCCTCTAAATTAGTCAAATTTATTTTAATTATAATATTATGTCATAGTTTTGTATGAAACAAATTTTCATATGCTTAAACGTTTCAGTGTTGCCAACAACTATACAGAACTATCAAAATGCCGATCAAAGTTATAATGTGGCCTATGATCATATTGACTATTAAAAACTACTGATTTTGACTCTGATTGTATTGCAGTCAGCAAAATATACTTTCGATATGTGCTTGTCTGGTTAAGTTGCAGAAAAAATACCACCGTGAGACACATTAAAACGGAATTCACGCTACCACAGAAGCACGAGTTAATTAATTTCCATCACGTTTCATGGGAATAACTACTTTTACTTCAACTCACACCATCTGCCATGTGGCCGTTTTCGATCACTTAACCATGACTCAGTGACTTCCTCTCGTTAAACAGCTGTTATTAAGCATCCCTGTGGGAGTTTTTTTTTTATTATTATTATTTCCTCGGATTTCTGGGGAATTTATTGTAGTTAGAATTGATTGAAAATAGAATAGTAATGTTCCCTAAGGACAATATAAAACTCAAGGGCATATAAGAAAAAAAAATCTTCGTTTCAGAAATTAATTATACATATGATTCAGAACATAGTGTATTCCCTTTAAATCGAAAATGTGACGTATAGTAGCAAGAACCAAATCTTATACTACTAATTTATTAAAACCTTTATATATATCCTTATACATTATGTATATAAGGAGAGTAATAAGAGCATAAGGAAATATAATTTAATTTGCTGAGTGCACTAAATTTAAATAAAATAATTAAAAACCCTCTAAATTAGTCAAATTTATTTTAATTATAATATTATGTCATAGTTTTGTATGAAACAAATTTTCATATGCTTAAACGTTTCAGTGTTGCCAACAACTATACAGAACTATCAAAATGCCGATCAAAGTTATAATGTGGCCTATGATCATATTGACTATTAAAAACTACTGATTTTGACTCTGATTGTATTGCAGTCAGCAAAATATACTTTCGATATGTGCTTGTCTGGTTAAGTTGCAGAAAAAATACCACCGTGAGACACATTAAAACGGAATTCACGCTACCACAGAAGCACGAGTTAATTAATTTCCATCACGTTTCATGGGAATAACTACTTTTACTTCAACTCACACCATCTGCCATGTGGCCGTTTTCGATCACTTAACCATGACTCAGTGACTTCCTCTCGTTAAACAGCTGTTATTAAGCATCCCTGTGGGAGTTTTTTTTTTATTATTATTATTTCCTCGGATTTCTGGGGAATTTATTGTAGTTAGAATTGATTGAAAATAGAATAGTAATGTTCCCTAAGGACAATATAAAACTCAAGGGCATATAAGAAAAAAAAATCTTCGTTTCAGAAATTAATTATACATATGATTCAGAACATAGTGTATTCCCTTTAAATCGAAAATGTGACATATAGTAGCAAGAACCAAATCTTATACTACTAATTTATTAAAACCTTTATATATATCCGTTCTTCGTAAGGAGTATATAATATAAAAAAACTTAACATTCACAATCATGTACAAATTCCTATAATATACTAAATCACATTGTTAATCAAAACATTTTATTAAAATATTTAATGCTCCCAAAAAGAAGTTTAAGAATCTCTGTTCTCGCTATGTAAAATTATCTTCACAGGCAGATCTGAAGAATAAAACATCCTGGTCCAGTTTGTAAACACGTTTACAAAAATATAAAATTGAATCAATATATGTATAAATGAAAAGCGCGAAAATTGTGTGGGACCCGTACTACTTATATTCGCGAATATTGGAAGATATGTCCGTGTATTAGTAGAAGTTTATACGTTGTACAATATATAAGTTTCTAAAATCTTTGCCAAAATAAAACAGATGGCATAATAAATTGAAAATATCAATAATCCCCGTAATATTTAAACCAGAAGGCCGTAATTGATTATATGCCAATATATGTCATAATATATGCCAATATACTTGTGCTACTTATATTCTCTTAGATTAACCGGCGCATTTGTAGAAGATTACCCATACTACGTACAATATACGAGTTTCAACAATTTTTGCCAAAATAAAACAATGTAATAAATTGAAGATATCAATTAATAATAATGTTTTAACCTGAAGACCGTAATTCATATAATGCAGTCAAAAATACAATATCAATAAAATTTATTTAAATCAAAAGAAATTTAATAAAAATCACCTGCTGCATTGGATTTAAAAATGCAATATCAATGAAATTTATTTTACATACATATCTTTATTATTTACATAAAAAAAACTTAATAAAAATCGTCTGCACACATTGGATTTAAATCCGTTGTTAAGTGACATGATATAATTTCCTTCCAATAAATTGGTGGAAAACATATCTTCTGCATAATGCTATCTGTATGGAAGGTTTAATTGTGCGTTTTTAAAATTAATATATTGACAACCCCTGGTCTTTAAAACTCCAAACGTGGACTAAATGTTTAAGTGGGGCTATTTCAAGCCTACCCCGTAAATCATCAAATTCGGTGCAGCCGTTCTCCCGTGATGATGAGATAAATAAACACACAGACAGATTTTCAATTTTATTTATATAGACTAGTACATTGTCAAGTATGGTATCTATTGAAATATTTTTTCAGGCCTTTTTAAAGTGAAGGGTAACACGCTATAATTGTAAGCATAAAAAAAAATTACACAAAAAAAACTTAATAAAAATCGTCTGCACACATTGGATTTAAATCCGTTGTTAAGTGACATGATACAATTTTCTTCCAATAAATTGGTGGAAAACATATCTTCTGCATAATTCTATCTGTATGGAAGGTTTAATTGTGCGTTTTTTAAATTAATATATTGACAACCCCTGGTCTTTAAAACTCTAAACGTGGACTAAATTTTTAAGTGGGGCTATTTCAAGCCTACCCCGTAAATTTCATCAAATTCGGTGCAGCCGTTCTGCCGTGATGATGAGATAAATAAACACACAGACAGATTTTCAATTTTATTTATATAGACTAGTACATTGTCAAGTATGGTATCTATTGAAATATTTTTTCAGGTCTTTTTAAAGTGAAGGGTAATATCATTTAAAATATAAATATAATAATTTCACCCGATGTATACAATACATCACCACAATTCAATCCACCATAATTCAATCATTTAAATTTTATAATGACCATATGCTAAGCTCTTAATTCCACCATTTAAAATATCACTCTAACGTCTAACCCGATGCAACGACATGACGTCCCCTCCATTTCTGGGCGGGGCTGTCGGGGAAGAATCTGATCTTCGCTGAGAATTGGCCGAGAAATATAAAATCATTACTTTTTTAAAATCCCGATCCTCCGGGCATTTTTAATTATTTCTTGACCAGATTGGGCTTGTAAGAATGCCAGATCTTTGAGCTTTCTAAAAATGTAAATTATTAGTCGAAATTCTCGGAACTTTTCCAGATGGGAGGATTTAAAAACGAAAGTTCGTTTTTTTTTTAACCGAAAATGACTTTTGTTTTAAAATCTTTAAAAAAATATTAGACTTTTCCCGATGGGAGGATTTAAAAACGAAAGTTCGTTTTTTTTTAACCGAAAGTGACTTTTGTTCTAAAATCTTTAAAAAAATATTAGAATTTGTTCCTGAGATTTGAAGTTGATATATTTTTACTCATAATTGTCTGTTCTTTCCGGTGGTGTGATTTGTTCTTTTCTACGACGTCTCTCGATGGTGGAGAAAAAAGGGGAAAAAATGCTTTTCAAATTTTAAAAATCTATTTTCACGTGTCCCCTTCCCACCCTCCCGTGTCTCCGATTGCCAAATTTCGTAGCTCTCCGACGCGCGGTCGCTAAACCTATAGTGTATAAGACACACACACAGAGACATTGCCTTTTATTATTTAAGATGCTCTATAGAGCAAATGAAAAAATAAAATGGTCTGAAGTGAAAATTTGAAATCAAAGACTACGACAAGCTTGAAAAAATTAGAAATAGAACATTATAAATAAAACATCTACTAAATAGGTATGAAATACCCCTCTTTCCCTCTTCCATATATAAGGTAAGCAATTGAAAAAATAATTACATGTGGTGAAAGATTAGTGAATATAATCCCTTAACTACACCCTAAGATTAAAATTTATTTTAAGTGTTATAAATCATATATGTAACACAGATCCTTAAGGTACTAATCCCCTTGTTCCCTGCATAAACATACATGGTGTAAATGCATGAATAGTGTATAAGATGAAAAGTTTCAAACAGAAAAATGGCACATGGAGCTAGGCCTTTGTGGCTCCCAAAAATTTTTTACATGGAAATGAATATAATTGAAAAAAGTGAAAAGCATTTCCGAAACCATGTACGTTATCAAGGACCATACCTGGTTCGGT
The DNA here is from genome assembly GCA_951213105.1 of Amaurobius ferox. Classification (NCBI taxonomy): domain Eukaryota; kingdom Metazoa; phylum Arthropoda; class Arachnida; order Araneae; family Amaurobiidae; genus Amaurobius; species Amaurobius ferox. The sequence goes on along the minus strand of OX578155.1, from coordinate 81,589,522 downwards.
AATGCTGAACTTCTACGTTTCTTTGTGCATAACTGTAAATTGTATTACAGAAATTATGCACATGACCCGACGTAGAAAAATGCAGAAAATGGATCAGATATAAATGTAAAAATAATCAAACAAAATAATCAAATATACCAGCTTGGTGCCTTATAACATTAATATTATGAGGATACAATAAAATGTTTAAAAGATGAATAAGAATAAAATGACATAAATTGAGTTACCACATGTTCTGGATACATTGTGGAGTGTAGTTGAGACTGAATTAGCCGCAGATTAGTCTGTGGAATTAGCTATGAGCCAACTCAAAACAGTTTACAGTTAAGGTTATAGACTAAGTGTGTAACTGTTGGAAATGAAACATGGTGTTTATATAATTTTATTATTTATTTATTATTAATCAAATAATTAATATTTTGATATTGAATTCATACTTGTAAATTTTTTTGGATTCTTAGTGTAATATATATAATTGTATATTTTTTCGGATTCTTGTTTATATATATATATATATATATATATATATAATTTCTTTCTGTAATACATTTTACAGTTGTGTAAACAGAAACGTAGAATCAGCATTAATGAAACATGTATGGCCCTTGATAACGTACATGGTTTCAGAAATGCTTTTCATATTCATTTTATTCCTTTTATATTCACTAGATTCCATTTATTCAATTTCCAAACTTCTTGCCTAGCTCATCGTGCTACACTTGGCTTCTGATTTGCAATTTTTTTACCTTTACCTTCAGTTTACAAGCAATTTTCTTTGGTATTTCTCGGGTATATATATATATATATATATATATATATATTACAAGTAATCATAAAAATCTTCAATTATATATATATATATATATATATTGTAATTTTCTGTTTCACTTTTAATTGTATTTCTTCCCTCACTAAAAGGAAATATTATTGTCGTGTAGGTGGGGGAGGGGGGGGGGAGTCGGATATTTGAAATTCTATACTTTTACGTAGATGTCGATTACGACACATTTTAGATCCCCAAATATATACCAAATTATGTACAGAGGTAAACTACTATATGACTGCACAAACAACGTCAACAATTTCTATTCCACACATATTGGGCTCTGTCGGTCGCAAAATACGCAACAGCAGACTAATAAGAAAACCTGATAAAAAAAACAAAAACTTGGCCCTCGCTGCAAACACGAGGCCTCAATCTGTTCACTTGGATTGCTCTGCTGCCCCATGTCGCTATCAATTCTCCAAATTTAGAACGAATTCACTTGACAAAACATCCAAATCGTGACAATGTTTAGCACCAGATGTGATATAAAATATAAAACTACATCATTACATCCATCTTATTCCAAAACGCTTAGAATATAACTTTTCTCCTACTACGTAAAACAGCATTTCCATAAAAAAAAAAAAGTTTTCTTTTTACTTTTCTTATCCTTTAATAGAACTTATGTTGTTCTTTTCGGATCAAACCAGTCGTGCGGTAGTAGAAGAAGAAACATGACAAAAATAAAATGCCTAAACACGAAATGCAAACAACGTACTTCTATCGCCCCAAATCAAAATGGCGTAGAACGTCGAAAAACAGCTACTTAAACGTGCATTTCTACTACGAAATTGGAACGAGGACTACAGCTGGTATAATAAACGAACAGGTCACTCACACAAGCTGTATGCAGATGATTAGGTGAGGTAAATTCTGATATTACAATTTGAAAACTAGATTATTATTTTGCGAAACTACCTGTTAGTTTAGAATTTTTTTTTTCTCTTTGTGGGTTTTTTTTTATTTTATTTTACTTTAAACGTCAAGGCAGACGATATGTCCAAGGAAAAGATTCATATACTCGACTATACAAAATATACTGAATATTGCTAGTTATTTAATATATGTGCAAATTTTAACAGCATTCATATTCCTAACGTTCTTTTAAAAATTCCCTTAAATTATATAATTAATTCCTTTAAAATAAGAATATCCGATTTCACTATACAAAATTTACAGGAAAAATTCATGAAAGAGGATAAAATTAAATATGAAGTGGGGCTCGTAATAATTGTTTGTAAGATCGGAGGCCCACAATTTTTATGGGCGCCCCCCCCCCCCCCCTCTAACAGTTAGACATACAGGCCATTTTTTACTTCCCCTGCAATACATGGTAATGTATAGGGAAAGTATTGGAGTATTGGAATCATACCGAAAAAATCGTAACTTGAGTTTTCGACGGATCTACACGTTTTGGGACCTTTAGAATACGAAAGAACTATTTTTAGCGTGACGTCTGTGTGTGTGTGTGTGTGCGCGCGCGCAATGTATGTATCCACTTTAACTCAAAAACTAATGGACCAAATTTAATAAAATTTAGTAAGTAAAAATTTAGTAATTTAGTAGTATGTGATCCTACTGCTGATTAGTTTTTGGAAAGATTCGGAATAAAAGAATCCGCCTTTTTTTACGAAATGGCCCGCAAAAAGCTCCTGTATCCACTCTAGCTAAAAAACTAAATGACCGAATTTCTCAAAATTTTGTAGATAAGTCACTTGTGGGGTACCCTGGTGCTGATAAGATTTTGGTAAGATTTGGAAAAGAAGAATCTGTCTTTTTTTCTTTACGAAATTGTCAAAATCAAAATTAAAGACTACGTATGCTCAAATTTATCAATTAAATGCTTGTTTTATACGTAATTTTTGACGACAAAAGGAATAAGACCAACTCCATTATTTTAGGGCTAACCGTTCTCGAGAGATATTTTAGTTTTTTTGCATTTTTGTTACGCCGCCTTTGAAAAAATGTCCAATTACCAAGTAAAAACAAAAATCTGATGTAGGCAGCACATGACTTTCCCTGCAGACTTATATCCACATTCTCTTTATTTTAATTAAATTTAATTCACTTTTAATTCTCATTTGGTAACTGGACTTATTTTCAAAGGGGCGTAGAGAATATACGAAAAAACTAAAATAACTCGAGAACGGTTAACCCCAATAGAATGGGGTTGGTCTCATTCTTTTCTTCGTTAAAAATTACGTATAAAACAAGCATTTAATGAATATATTTGTGCATACGTAGTTTTTATACATTAGTTATACATTTTAGATTTTGACGGTTTTTGCGGGCCATTTTGCAAAAAAAAAAAAAAAAAAGGTAGATTATTTTTGTCCGAATCCTACCAAAATCTAATCAGCACCAGGGTAACCCACAAGCGACTTATCTGCCGAATTTTGTGAAATTCGGTCCATTAGTTTTTTAGCTAGAGTGGATTCAGGCAATTTTTGCTGAACATTTCGCAAAAAAAGGCAGATTCTTTTATTCCGAATCATACTAAAAACTAATCAGCACCAGGGTCACATCCAAGTGACTTACCAAATTTTATCAAATTCGGTCCATTAGTTTTTGAGTTAGAGTACATACACACATTGCACAGACAGACAGACAGACAGACACACACACAGAGACGTCACGCTAAAAATAGTTTTTAAAAATAGTTTTTTCGTATTCTAGAGGTCTCGAAACGTGCAGATCCGTCGAAAACTCGAGTTGCGATTTTCGACATGATTCCAGTACTTTTCCTAGACATTACCATGTATTGCAGGGAAAGTAAAAAATGAATTAAAAATGCAAATCATTGTTATTTTGTGCAATTAAACCCAACGTAAAAAAATATTAAAGAAATAAAGAAAATGTGAATTTGAGTGTGCAGGGGAAGTCATGTGCTGCCTACATCAGATTTTTCGCATTCAAGAGCCAAATGCGTCCCTGCCTAAAATAATGGCTTATATCCTAGTTCTGCCGTTTCCCAACCCATTCGAATGACAGTTATTAAAGTCTCTTTAACTGTAAAGACAATAACCGTTTATTCCTCTAGACATATTTGAATAGCATGTTAAATTGGAATTAGCCTATTTATCGTTCTTGTAATTGGTTTCTATGAAGGGTGTTTTACCGTATAATTATTTTATCCTTGGTGGGTTATAGCCATTTCATCCTGCAGCTTATCATAAAAAAATCTGATGTGGGCAACACATGACTTTCCTTATATAATGCAATGAATTTACTACTTTTACAGTGAAGAAAATAGGTTTCTCTTCTAGTAGATACTTATATTCTTTCAAAGATATTGAATTTTCGTCAATCAGTTGCCATTTTCATTGATTTAGCGTCATTTTTTATCCATTTGGCGAGATTTTCGTTAATTTGGTAACATTTTAAAAGTCGCCAAGTTGGCGACATTCCGCCAAATTCGTCGCCGAAATCTCGCCGAGCGTTATGGACTAAGAAATAAGTTTTTCTTATAGCATATAAGTGATTATTGGCGTTCAAATGCAAAAGTATTACTCAAAGTAACTTTTCTCATGAATGGAACGAGCTAGATGCACGAGAATGATGTCACCCAATATATCGCATGATATTACATATGAAAAGTGAACATGTTTATCAACAGTTAATAGATTTTATTTAATTTATGGGATTTTTTGATAAATTTATTTTTAAAATGTGCAATATCTCGAGAACTGTTTATGCTAGCGATCTAAAGTTTATGTCAATCGTTTTCTAAGGAAAAATTACATAAGAAATGTCTATTTGCGTACTTTTATTAAAGGTATTGATTTTTTGATGAATTTTTCAAAATTTCATTCGAAAATTTAGGGGGGGGGGGGGGTTCTGAATCTTCGATTACTTATAAAAACAATAGACTTCCAGTATTTACAGATTGTGATTTTGGACCAAATTTCATTCGAATCGCTCCATTCGTTCGTGAGATATCGTTTGCACAGACTCACTGACACACACACCCACACACATACTTTCACACACACACACACAGACATCACCTCAAAAATGTTTGATTCGTGATCAGTGATGCTCGAAACGTGCTCTCCCGTCGAAAACTCGAATTCGAATTTTCGACCCCGTCACAATACTTTCCTTATACATTATGTACATAAGGAAAGTAAAAATAGACGATGGCTCCAGTCCGATGGAGCCGAAATTGATTTGCGTGGAAATAAAACATCTTGTAAAATAAAACTCCAATAAATTTCCAATTATACAGGGTGTCCGAAAAAGATTGAAACGCTTTTTAATTCTTTGCCTGTTGGAGATAAGTGGACAATATACATTGCAAAAATGTTGAAAGTGAAGTAGGAAATAAGACTACGTTAATGAAATAGTCCTCCTATTCATTTTCAAATAGTTACACTTTTTAAATTTTTATACGACCCCCTTAGACAAATTGGGTCAATCAGAAAATTTTATTTTTAATGCAAGAAGATCATTAAAAAAACCCGCATATCTGTATCTTTAAAATCAACGGAATTATGATAAAGGAAAAAATCTGACTTATGCCACTTTTCCGTACCATGTGAAAGGCTGTTTCATTAGTGAAAATAGGGATCATAAACAAATTGACGTACGAAATTGTTTAGATCAAAAACACATTCATATGTGTCAAAATTTTTTATCACAAATGCAACTAAATAATGTATTACACCGACATAGGTCATAGTTACCTTACACCTTTCTGGTAGGTCTGACGGTCTGGGTCTCAACAACAACAACAGACAGTGATCATATAAAGCAGTGGTACTGACTACGCGGTTGGGTATCCTATGTATTATCATCCAGTTTTATCTTTTTTGTGATATGTCACAGATTTACAATTCTAATTTGATATATGGTCCCCATTCACAGTGTTCAATTTTGAATTAAATATAACTCGCTCAATTTTAAAGATATACAGATATGCGGGTTTTTTTTTTTAATGATCTTGTTGCATTAAAAGTAAAAATTTTCCGGACCCAATTTGTCTAAGGAGGTCGTATAAAAATTTCAAAAGTGTAACTTTTTGAAAATTAATGGGAGGACTCTTTCATTAACGTAGTCGTATTTCCTACCTAACTTTCAAAATTTTTGGATTTTACATTGCCCACTTATCTCCAACAGGTAAAGAATTAAAGCACATTTCAATCTTTTTTGGGAAACCTGTATATTCTTGTAGAGATTGCAAAGTTCTACAATTCCTTTCTAACTAAAATATCGAATTAAGAACCACTTTTTTCAAAATAATTTAAAATATTAAAATATTGGACTCTATATTTCTCTATCTTTCAAAACTAAAATCCCGATACAAAATCCAATTATATGTCCTTCAAGAGCTTTCAAAGAGCTACAAATTATCCCAGTATTATTTATAGCTAACACTTTTTGTTTTTGAGATATAAAGCATTTAGAATGTTTGAGGACGAAAATTTTTCAATTTTCATATTGACAAATCGATTGCTTGAAAACTATGAGTTTCGTGAAAACAAATTACTGACCTATAAACTGGATTTCCTTCTGAACATTGTCCTCGTTCATGATTTATATCTTTTTTTGTTCCTTACAATTATTCAGGATAATTCGAATGAAGTTAACAAATTGAAGCGAAAAGTTTTATTTAAGTAGTTTAAAATATTAAACGTAATTTTATATATTCATAAATATGGTACCTTATTTCCCTTAGTTTCGGAGATATAAGCGTCCAAAGTGTTTACAATTCTCGTAACGCTCCGATTTCAGCCTAATACCCACCCCTTCACGCCAAAAAGATAGGATGGGTTGTTTTCCTTTAATATAAGAAAACGTCTGTTCCACTTGGATCAAAATCATTATTAGAAGGATAAAGATATGTATATATTTCAGATTTCGTATCCAAGTCATTCTTTCAAAAATTCTTTAAACGTTTCCTTTTTAAAGTTGGCAGCAATTTCTTATAGCAGCTAAATGACTATTGGCGTTCAAATACAAAAGTATTACTCAAAGTATCTTCTGTCATGAATGGAACGAGCTAGATCTACGAGAATGATGTCACTAAATTTATCGCATGATATTACATATGAAAAGTGAACATGTTTCTCAACAGTTAATATTATCTTTTAATTTATGGGATTTTTTTTTTTTGGTAAATTTGTTTGAAAAATGTGCAATATCTCGAGAACGGTTCATGCTAGCGTTCTAAAGTTTATGCTAATCATTTTTAAGGAAACATTGCATAAGAAATGTCTATTTGCGTAGCTTTATTAAAGGTTTTGATTTTTTGATTATTTCTTCAAAATTTCACTCAAAAATTTAGGGGATTCTGAACATTTGACTGTGTTTAAAAACAACAGGCTTCCAGTATTCACGGATTGTAATTTTTGTACCAAATTTCATTCGTATCGCTCTATTCGTTCGTGAGATATCGTCTCCACACACGCACACACATACACACACACACATATATTTTCACACACACACAGACATCACCTCAAAAATGTTCTATTCGTAATCAGGGATGCTTGAAACGTGCTCTCCCGTCGTAAACTCGAATTCGAATTTTCGACCCCGTCGCAATACTTTCCTTATACATTATACTATGTATACTATAAGGAAAGTAACAAATTCTAGTTTGCATTAACGTTCTCCCGCCAAATAACCAATTTATGATCCGAAAAGAAAGTCGTCTGTCGGGCATATCAGATTATAAATCATCGTGTAAATCGTCTGCGTTTACCAAAATACGTGCTCCCTGTGAATTTTCGCCCTCTTTTGAGTTAATTCAACCAACCTATTGTAGGTCATCATCAGATCGGCGGTAAATATGCAAAACGAAACCTTAGCCTCTGTTTTCGAGTGGAATTCTTGTTGTACCTGCACGAAATCTGGAACGAAATGGTTGTTCGACATTGAATTGAAATTCCAAAGTGTTGTACCGTGTTTCCAGAGTTCTTTGGTCTGAATGCAGTCCAATCCCCTCTTGGAACATAAATCTGCTGTAAGTTATAGTAGTTGCAGTGTGAATAAGAGTGGCATTAATTTTACTTTCTCATACTATAGAATTTAGTATAGAGAAAGTATTTTCTTTCCACGAAAATTTTCGATTTCGAGATTTTGACGCCAATACATGTTTCAGGATCTCCTGAACACGTTTCGACTATTTTTAGAGTGATCTCCGTCTGTCTGTAGACGTTTTCTTGCGTACACATGATATCTGCCACGAATATTAACGAATTTTTACAAAATTTTATATTTAGCTTTGTTGTTAAAAAAATCAAGAACTAGATATTTTTTTTTTTTTTAATTTCAGCGAAAACTTCGAAATTTTAGATTTTGTTAACATAACAGCATAGGACAAAATTTAACCTAATCATGCATAGAAGGAGTTATTTGTAGCTCAATGATATTTAATAGTTTCAATCAATGCAGTGAAAAAAAAATCTGATGTGGGCAGCATACGACTTTCCTTAAATAATACAATGGATTTACTACTTTTACAGTAAAAAGAAATAGGTTATTCTTATAGTAGATACCTGTATTCTTTCCAAGATATTGAATTTTCTTCAATTAGTCGTCATTTTCATTGATTTAGCGTCATTTTTATCAATTTGGCGAGATTTTTGTTAATTTGCCAACAATTAAAAATGTCGCCAAGTTGGCGACATTTCGCCAAATTCGTCACCAAAATCTCGCCAAACGTTATGGACGGAGAAATAAGTTATTCTTACAGCAGATAAATGACTATGGCGTTGAAATACAAAAGTATTACGCAAAGTATCTTTTATCATGAATGGAACGAGCTAGATCCACGAGAATGATGTCACCCAATTTATCGCATGGTATTGCATATGAAAAGTGAACATGTTTCTCAATAGGAAATATTTTTTTTTATTTTATATGACTTTTTGATAACTTTTTTGAAAAATGTGTAATATCTCGAGAACGGTTCATGTTAGCGTTCTAAAATTTATGTCAATCGTTTTATAATAAAAACGTTACATAAGAAATGTCTATTTGCGTAACTTTATTAGCGGTTTTGATTTTTTGACGATTTTTCAAAATTTCACTCGGAAAATTTAGGGGGTACTGAACATTCGATTGCGTATAAAACAATGGGCTTCCAGGGTTTACGGATTGTGGTGTTTGTACCAAATTTCATTCGAATCGGTCCATTCGTTCGTCAGTTATCGTCTGCACAGACTCACTGACACATACAAACACACACACACACACTTTCACACACACACACACACACACACAGACATCACCTCAAAAATGTTCGATTCGTGATCAGGGATGCTTGAAACGTGCTCTCCCGTCGAAAACTCGAATTCGAATTTTCTACCCCGTCACAATACTTTCCTTATACATTATACTATGTATCTAAGGCAAGTAGAAAATTATTTCCCTTGCTACAGGTATTTCTATAGATATGTACTTAAAGCAAACACTTAACTGTAATAAATTTAATGGCTTAACCATGTTTCCCATTTTAAATGATGATTTCAACAAATTATCCGATTTTAATTATCCGACAAATTATCCAAAATCTATTGCTTGATTCCAACTGCATATTTGTATCAGAACAACATCCAACAGGTTTTGAAGCAAAATGAAGGCTTTTTAATTTTTTCTAAAAAAAATATTTAGTGTATTTTGTAACAAGATAATTTTGTCACAATGATTAACAGAAAAAAATATTTTTTTTGTCAATACTTTCTTGGCCCGGATAACCTCATTACGAAAGTCAGGTCCGGCCCGCGGTTCTTAATTTGAGGACTGCTTCCTTATAGCCAGTCAGTGACTCTCTCTCAGATATATGATATAGATAAAATAATCTAATAAATATTAAATTATCAATACGCAACGCACCCTTTCTCTTCTAATTTAATTTATCTTGTCGGAAATGTTTAAATATATAAGTATTTAAAAGTATTTATCTTGTTTTAGCAACTTGTTTATTTGTATGGTGCGTCCATAGGGGAGGGCAAGGGGGCGCACTTTCCCAGTGTTTATTTCAGGCATACAACCAGTGGGGGGAGGAGACTTCGCTCCCTCCCTCCTGGAGACGATTATTCACACTTCCGGAGATATTTTATGTGTGTAATAGCATTTAGATATATTTATATAGTAAATAGAAATAGGGCAAATAGAAAATAGAGCAAATAGAATATAGGGCAAATAGAGAACTTGCCCCCTAAAGTTTCATTCGCCTCCCCCCCCCCCCCCCCGGCCAAAAAGTCCTGAAAGGAACACTGCCTTTCCCCCTGGATGTACAAGGGCACAAAGGTGGACATCAATATAGTCGATGTTTCCCGTTTTATCTTCAAGATTTCCCCTGTATTCAGCGGTAACAAATGAAAACTCAATTGAATTTGAATCTGCTCTTAATCCTTGACAGCAGAAACAAAAAAAGAAAAAAAAGAAGAAGAAGCAATTTCTTCGTTTCTCCCACGTTTCTGTAAATTTTGGAACACGTTTCTAAATCCTCCATTGTAAGTATTTCAAGATATTTCTACCTTAGAACATTTTAGATTGCATTTTTCGCCATTTTGTAGCAGACGAATTTGCTTCCTTTGATTCCAATGCTCCAGTAAAAACAATGAGTCCGATCTAAATCTCGCGCGGGGAAACAATTGCCCATTCTTTGTCTGGATCTTGAACAAGCTTGTATTTCTTGTTCTAGGGATGTTTATGGGTGAAACACGGGATTTTGACGTTTCGTTCTTTGTTGTGATTTGATTCCAAAAGCTTTCGCCGTGTTCCGAAGATGATTGTGTATCGTTGTTTGACATTGTTGGAGAAATACACTGTGATGACTCTCCTTGATCAATATTTAACCATTGAGTCTTCTTACTTTCTTATATAAATTAAATACAGGATGTTTGTTGATAACAATCTAGTTACGGTTAAAGATACCCGTAGTTAAATCGTAAACAATAAGATTATATTCCATCTTGTTAAACTTTCAAATAAGAAATAAAAGATATTTATATATAGGGAAGCATACGTATTACTTTCCTTATATACATAATGTATAAGGAAAGGATTGTGACGGGGGTCGAAAATTCGAATTCGAGTTTTCGACGGGAGAGCACGTTTCAAGCATCCCTGATCACGAATCAAACATTTTTGAGGTGATGTTTGTGTGTGTGTGTGTCAGTGAGTCTTTGGAGACGATATCTCACTAACGAATAGAGCGATTCGAATAAAATTTGGTACAAAAATTACAATCCGTGAATACTGGAAGTCTATTGTTTTTAAACGTAATCGAATGTTCAGAACCCCCCTAAATTTTCGAATGAAATTTTGAAAAAATCATCAAAAACTCAAAACCTTTAATAAAGTTACGCAAATAGACATTTCTTATGCAATGTTTCTATAGAAAACGATTGACATAAACTTTAGAACGCTAACATGAACCGTTCTCAAGATATTGCACATTTATCAAACAAATTTATCAAAAAATCCCATAAATTAAAAAAAATATTAACTGTTGAGAAACTTGTTCACCTTTCATATTTTATATCATGCGATAAATTTGGTGACATCATTCTCGTGGATCTAGCTCATTCCATTCATGAGAAAAGATACTTTGAGTAACACTTTTGTATTTGAACGCCAATAATCATTTTTCGGTTATAAGAATAACTTATTTCTCCGTCCATAAAGCATGGCGAGATTTTGACGACCAATTTGGCAGAATGTCGCCAACTTGGCGACTTTTTTAAATGTTGCCAAATTAACGAAATCTCGCCAAATGGATAAAAATGACGCCAAATCAATGAAAATGACAACTAATAGTCGAAAATTTAATATCTTGGAAAGAATATAAGTATCTACTATAAGAAAAACCTCTTTTTTTACTGTAAAAGTAGTAAATTCATTGCATTATATAAGGAAAGTCATGTGTTGCTCACATCAGATTTTCTTATTATAAAGGACACTTATTAAATGCCTGTTTTATACGTAGTTTCTTATTTTCGTGTTCTATATTCCGTGTTCTCTTAGAAGCGGGAGGAGCACGAACTCCGGGAGGCAGATTTTCTGGGGGCGGCAAAATTCAATCCAAAGCCAAGCGCCCAAAAAACGTAATGTTAGAAAAAGAAAAAATCTGATGTGGGCAGCACATGACTTTCCCTGCAGACTTATATCCATGTTCTCTTTATTTTAATTAAATTTATTTCACTTTTAATTCAATTTTCGTTCTCATTCGGTAACCGGACTTATTTTCAAAGGTGGCGTAGAGAAAATACGAAAAACTAAAATATCTCGAGAACGGCTAGTCCTAATGTAATGGGGTTGGTCTTATTCTTTTTTTCGCCAAAAATTAC
>OX578155.1:81306076-81577193 GCA_951213105.1 Amaurobius ferox | reverse complement strand
CTAGTCTATATAAATAAAATTGAAAATCTGTCTGTGTGTTTATTTATCTCATCATCACGGGAGAACGGCTGCACCGAATTTGATGAAATTTACGGGGTAGGCTTGAAATAGCCCCACTTAAAAATTTAGTCCACGTTTGGAGTTTTAAAGACCAGGGGTTGTCAATATATTAATTTTAAAAACGCACAATTAAACCTTCCATACAGATAGCATTATGCAGAAGATATGTTTTCCACCAATTTATTGGAAGAAAATTATATCATGTCACTTAACAACGGATTTAAATCCAATGTGTGCAGACGATTTTTATTAAGTTTTTTTTTGTGTAAATAATAAAGATATGTATGTAAAATAAATTTAATTGATATTGCATTTTTAAATCCAATGCAGCAGGTGATTTTTATTAAATTTCTTTTGATTTAAATAAATTTTATTGATATTGTATTTTTGACTGGATTATATGAATTACGGTCTTCAGGTTAAAACATTATTATTATTGATATCTTCAATTTATTACATTGTTTTATTTTGGCAAAAATTGTTGAAACTCGTATATTGTACGTAGTATGGGTAATCTTCTACAAATGCGCGGGTTAATCTAAGAGAATGTAAGTAGCACAAGTATATTGGCATATATTATGACATATATTCAATTACGGCCTTCTGGTTTAAATATTATGGGGATTATTGATATTTTCAATTTATTATGCCATCTGTTTTATTTTGGCAAAGATTTTAGAAACTTATATATTGTACAACGTATATATAAACTTCTACTAATACACGGACATATCTTCCAATATTCGCGAATATAAGTATTACGGGTCCCACACAATTTTCGCGCTTTTCATTTATACATATATTGATTCAATTTTATATTTTTGTAAACGTGTTTACAAACTGGACCAGGATGTTTTATTCTTCAGATCTGCCTGTGAAGATAATTTTGCATAGCGAGAACAGAGATTCTTAAACTTCTTTTTGGGAGCATTAAATATTTTAATAAAATGTTTTGATTAACAATGTGATTTAGTATATTATAGGAATTTGCACATGATTGTGAATGTTAAGTTTTTTTATATTATATACTCCTTACGAAGAACGGATATATATAAAGTGTTTAATAAATTAGTAGTATAAGATTTGGTTCCTGCTACTATATGTCACATTTTCGATTTAAAGGGAATACACTATGTTCTGAATCATATGTATAATTAATTTCTGAAACGAAGATTTTTTTTTTCTTATATGCCCTTGAGTTTTATATTGTCCTTAGGGAACATTACTATTCTATTTTCAATCAATTCTAACTACAATAAATTCCCCAGAAATCCGAGGAAATAATAATAATATAAAAAAAACTCCCACAGGGATGCTTAATAACAGCTGCTTAACGAGAGGAAGTCACTGAGTCATGGTTAAGTGATCGAAAACAGCCACATGGCAGATGGTGTGAGTTGAAGTAAAAGTAGTTATTCCCATGAAACGTGATGGAAATTAATTAACTCGTGCTTCTGTGGTAGCGTGAATTCCGTTTTAATGTGTCTCACGGTGGTATTTTTTCTGCAACTTAACCAGACAAGCACATATCGAAAGTATATTTTGCTGACTGCAATACAATCAGAGTCAAAATCAGTAGTTTTTAATAGTCAATATGATCATAGGCCACATTATAACTTTGACCAGTATTTTGATAGTTCTGTATAGTTGTTGGCAACACTGAAACGTTTAAGCATATGAAAATTTGTTTCATACAAAACTATGACATAATATTATAATTAAAATAAATTTGACTAATTTAGAGGATTTTTAATTATTTTATTTAAATTTAGTGCACTCAGCAAATTAAATTATATTTCCTTATGCTCTTATTTTATATTAAGAGTTAGTTCTATTTTCTTTTAATAATAAGACCAATTTAGTTAGTACAATTTAGTTTGGAATGAAAAAAATTGCGCTTTTTAGTATATTATCACCATCTTTACCATGAAATCAAAAAGTTGTTAGTATATATAGGGAAAGTCATGTATTGGACACATTTTTTTTTATGTTTTTATGATTAGTGTAAGTAGTTAAAATCGTTATATATGAGTTACAATGACATAAATTCATAATAAAGAAGGAAAATTGTAGAATAAGGCTTAGGAATAGTTATAGATACCATTGATTTCAACTAATACAATTCTTTATTAGAACCAGGAAGTTAAAATTCAATTATAAAATGGCAAAATCCTCTCATAAACCATGAATCCATAAGTTGTGTATATCCAATCTCGATTCTTAATCCAATTTTCTAAATTTAGATGGCATATCTCGTCAATACTCCTGTCATTTATAACACTTAACAACCAGATTTGTATCTCATCTCCTTCATACAATTCCGAAATCCATTCATGAAAATAACAATCAAAAAATGTTCCACGCCCTGTTTTCTCTAACGGAGGTTATTATCCTCGGCAGACGATTGGAAATTCAATTATTCTTTCATTCAAAGGTGACTATAACTGTCACTGGAGAACAGGAAAACAAAAATGGCGATCATTCTATTTGGTGCATCTAGCTGTTAAGCCTAAATTCTATCTTATTAAAATAGTGTGGGTCCAGTAACCTTATATTCAAGGTAGCTGGAGTTTTTTTAACCTAGTTTGAATCTAAACGAATTGATCTTTTCGTATGTAGTTCATGTTTAATTTATTTGGAACTATTTTAAGGCGATTAGTTTTAAATCCGTGCTTTATTACTGTAGTTCTGATTGAATAGTTTGGGACTGAAGGTGGATTTGGGATTTCATGTTAAGAACAGGAGCGCTGCGGTTTCAAGGTTTGTTATAACGAGAGCATCGTACACTGTGTCGGTGAGCGGATGTTTGTGTCGTCTGTAGTTGAAAATCTAAGCTTCGGACATCTATGAAATTTGGTACTGGGCTAGCCAAGCTCCCGGTACAACATAGATTTTTTTTCTTTTTTTTACTTTCCTTATATACATAATGTATAAGGAAAGTATTGTGACGGGGTCGAAAATTCGAAATCGAGTTTTCGACGGGAGAGCACGTTTCAAGCATCCCTGATCACGAATCAAACATTTTTGAAGTGATTTCTATCTGTGTGTGTGTGTGTGTGTGTGTGTGTAAGTATGTGTTTCCTACCTATTCTGTTTCCTACCTCGATTTCAATAATTTTATCTATACAAATTGAATACAAAAAAATTAACTAATCACAAAACAATTACTATATAATTTTCTTTTTAAATATGCACTGAACAAAGCGTTTTTTAAAAAAACTAATTAAAACTCTTATATACATAATTACTTCTTTAAAAAATCTGATGTGAGCAGTACATGGCTTTCCTTATATAATGCAATGAATTTATTACTTTTACAATAAAAGAAAATAGGTTATTCTTATAGTGGATACTTGTATTCTTTCCAAGATAGTGACATCTAAGATAGCGCTAATTTTATCCATTTGACAACATTTAAAAAAGCCGCCAAGTTGGCGACATTCCGCCAAATCCGTCGCCAAAATCTCGCCAAGCGTTATGGACGGAGAAATAAGTTATTCTTATAGCAGATTGCCGTTCAAATACAAAAGTATTACTCAAAGTATCTTTTCTCGTGAATGAAACTAGTTAGATCCACGAGAATGATGTCACCCAATTTATCGCATGATATTACATATGAAAAGTGAACATATTTCTCAACAGTTAATTTTTTTTTTTTGTAATTTATGGGATTTTTTTTTAAATTTTATTTTTAAAATGTGCAATATCTCGAGAACGATTCATGCTAGCGTTTCAAAGTTAATCTCAACCGTTTTCTAAGGAAAAATTACATAAGAAATGCCTACTTGCGTAACTTTATTAAAGGTTTTGATTTTTTGAGGAATTATTTAAAATTTCACTCTAAAATTTAGGGGGATTCTGAACATTCGATTGTGTTTAAAAAGAATAGTATAGTTTCCAGTCTTCACGGATTGTAATTTTTGTACCAAATTTCATTCGCATCGCTCTATTTGTTCGTGAGATAGCGTCTCTCTACAGACTCACTGACACAAACACCCCACCTCAAAAATGTTCGATTCATGTCCAGGGATGCTAGAAACGTGCTCTCCCGTCGAAAACTCGAATTCGAATTTTCGACCCCGTCACAATACTTTTCTTATACATTATATGTATATAAGTAAAGTAATAATTTAAAACTCAAAATAAATATAGCATTCTAATACTCCAGAATGAAAGTATAATCTAATTCCTTTTCTATTTAATATAAAGCAAGAATTTAAATATTCATGAATAATTTGGAAATGATTTGATCACAAAAATCTGAAGTGGATAGCTGGCATTCCCTACAGAGTTAAATTCATTTTCTCCTTATTTCTTTAATAATTCATTAAGAGAGTTTAATTGCACAAAATCACACTGAATTTGTACATTTAATTCAATTTTCGTTTTCATATGTTAACAGGTCTTATTTTCAAAGGCAGCGTAGCAAAAACGTGAAAATACTAAAATATCTCGAGAACGGTTAGTCCTAGTAATGGAGTTTGTTTTATTCTTTTTATTGTCAAAACTTAAGTATAAAACAAGCATTTAATTATTGATACATTTGAGCATATGTAGTCTTATTTTAGATATTGACAATTTTTGTGAGCCATTTCGTAAAAAAAAAAGCCGGTTCTTTTTTTTTTCAGAATCATACCAAAATCAAATCAGCATGAAGGTAATCTAAAAGTAACTTATCAATAAAATTTTATGAAATTTAGTCAATTAGTTTTTTAGCTAGAGTGGGTATATGGAATTTTTAAGGGCCATTTCGCAAAAAAAAGGCAGGTTCTTTCATCCGGGATCGTACCAAAATATAATCAGCACCAGGGTCACCCTCGATTATACATACATTGCGCAGACAGGCACACACACAGAAGTCACTCTAAAAATTGTTTTTTGATGTTCTGGAAATTCGAAAATGTGCAGATCTGTCAAAAACTCCAGCTACGATTTTCGACACGATTCTAATACTTTCCCTATATATTACCATGTATTGCAGGAATAGTAAAAATGCCAGTTTAACGCTTTACAGCATAGTTGAAAAATGTTTATGACTTTGTTCATTCTGTCTGTCTGTGTGTCTGTCTGTCCGTCCGTTAGCACAACTGCCGTAAAAATGATTTTATCAAAATGAAATTTCAGTATGTTGTTCAGACGGTCTGTGGGACCTATGGGAATATAAATGAATAATACCACCTAATTAGTTTTGGATTGAACCCGGGTTGAAAAAATCAACTGCCGTAACAACTGCCGTAAAAATGATTTTATCAAAATGAAATTTCAGTATGTTGTTCAGACGGTCTGTGGGACCTATGGGAATATAAATGAATAATACCACCTAATTAGTTTTGGATTGAACCCGGGTTGAAAAAATGAAATACATTGAACCCTATGGGACCTAATGTTTCAAACATTTTTTAAGCGGATTTAAAATTCACAAATTGCTTCGAAAGTTTTAGGAAATATTCAAATTATCCCATAAAATATATAAAAAAAATTTCAACAAAATATATTCAGTAGTTTTTTAAATAAAAATTAAAATAATTACACCTTTTATATGAAGAGATCACGTGACCATTATATGAAGAGATCACGTGACCCACTTCAAAATAAAATATGGCATCCATCTTGTGTCAAAATCATGATTTTTAAAGTTCTTTTTAATTCATATTTAGTGTTGTATTCGTCCTAAATACTGAAACAACGCAATTACAATATATTTGAGTTTAAATGATCATCCAACTTTGATTATTTCTACAACGAAGCCTAATTTTCACTTATGGAGAATGTAAATACCAAAAGATGTAGAATGAGTTGTATAAGAATTACTGCATATCTTTAACGCAAAATTATTTAGCTAATGGAGTCTGCAATATAGCTGACTGATATGATGAAATATTCATTGATTTTACACAGAGAAGCAGACGATTTTTTCGATGAAGTTTTAAGCACAGAGTTTAATTACTTGTACCCCCATGGTCCTAAGTTTTTAAATAAAATGAATGAAATGCTGCTTTTATAGAGAGAGCCAGGCGTGTTATATTTCCATGACGTCATTTGAATAAATGTCATTTATTTTCGATGAAGTTTTCAAATATAATAAATTATTGTAGTATTATAATAATTTTAAAAATATTACCGAGGAATGTATCGCATTTTAGAGATGTTTAAACCAGGCAATTTATATATCAATGCCGTCATTTGAATGAAGTTTATTTTTTTCGATGAGGTTTTAAGTTTTCAAATATAATAAATTAATGTAGTATTGTGATAATTTTAAAAATATTACCGAGGAATGTATCGCATTTTAGAGATGTTTAAATAAAATTGCATTGAAGTATTTCAGTTGGAAATCGATAAATTGATGCTATTCCAGCTGTTAGTTCTACCTCACAACGCTGTTAGTCACCTGTGAACAATCTAAATATAAAAACCGAAGTAGATATTAAATATTCTACCATAATATTTGTGGTTTGACATGTCTTCAGCAGGTCACCTTCGTTAAAGAAAATCCGGTCTCACGAACACAATATTTTCGTCTCTACCTGTGAAGCACGAACAAAGGAAGGATCAAATACCAGCTGCGATGTGCTTGTTTGACAAAAACTGTCACATTTTATTCCTTGCGCCCACTTTTTGCACCTGCGGAAAGTTGGCGCATCATCCAGGGAAGAAAGTTTGACGCAAGTCGAGTTGAGATGAAACGACATTATATTAATTTCCCTACATACATAGCGCAATATATAGGGGAAGTACTATATAGTGCATGGGCAGGAGCGTAAATAAATAGCCTGCGCAGTAGAATGCGCAGAAACGTAAGGACATTATTTTTACCATAACGGGTATAGCGGTAAACTGACGATGATGGCAAATACAAATTGAAACTAAATCCATTAAACATCGAAATCGCTAAAGTGCACTTTAAGTGATTTTAAGTGAATATACGCTACTTCTCATTTTTACCGTAGTCACTAGCTAGCGTTCTGAAGATGTAGAATTTATTAGAAAATTCTGTAGTGTATATGCGAGGGAGAAAGGAAATAACGAATTTTCTTTAAAAAAAAAAATATCGTGTATATATTTTACTGAAAGTGAATATTTTATTTTTCGGAAAATTAAAAAATATCCATCAAAGAAGATAAATTTAGATATATCCTACGAAAATTATAGGTTAAATGTTGTACATTTCTAAAGTAGCCGTTTTTAATGCAGAAATAATGAAAGTTTCCGTACTGCTAAGCATACGAGTATTTTGTTTTGTGTGACGTCACGTGCGCATGCTCTATTGTGACGGATTTTCGGTGGAAAAGTGTCTCAATTATCCTTGAACTTGAATCCAGCGTTTTTGAAGTGGTGTAGATGTCTGTGGACGTGATATCTCACGAATGCATGAAGCGTTTCAAAAATTATTTGGTGCGACTGCAACAATCAGTGAATACTGGAACCCTATTGATTTTAAACGCAATTTGTTCAAAGCCCCCCCCCCCCCACACACACACACTTTTCGAATAAAAAAAAATCATAAAAATATCAAGAGCTTCAGTACTGTTAAAGAAGTAATCACTCTTCATACTTAATTTTTTTTCTTATTAGAAAACGAAACACAAAAATTGCAAGTATGAACCGTTCTCAAGATATTACACATTTTTCAAATACATTATTACAACAAGTTATATAAAGTTAAAGTAGTGTTCATTCGTTTTCATATGCAGTATGATACAAAACATCTGTTAGAGTCGTTTTCGTGGATTGAGTTCGTTCCATACATGAGAAAAGATACTTTTTGTAATAGTTTTGCATTTTGACAATCAAGAATTCACTAATGGGCATTTATAGCACGGGATATTAATTAAATGCTAATTGCATTTTGATGAGCTTTTTTTGTTTTTTCACAACCTAGGCCGTTCTTTCGTTTATTATTTTTTTCTTTTGACCCAGACCGTCCGACCTATCCGTAGGTGTAGGGTATCTGCTTGGACAGCCGGGGCAGTACCACCCAATTTAGTCCGAAACCCAGTGGGACGGTATCTACAGGGACCGTACCCTGCTTCCTCTGCAACCAATCTCTCAGAACGAAAGTCGGACCCACAAATGTAAAGTGCAAGTAACACGGAGATAATGTGAGCAGAGTCGGGAGTCAAAACTCGGGTCCTCAGAGTACAATCCCCGAACCTTAACCACTCTGCTATCCCGCACCTAACGCAGACATCCCCCCCCCCCCATCCGGCTCAACTGAGGCTTTGAAGCAACAAGATGGACGACCGGAAGAAGCCCTCAGGAGACTGAAGTTTTATTAGTTGATCGGATATCGTTTATTGAAATTTAGGTCGTTACAACTGAAGAAATATAATTTCAAAAAGAAACAAACAGAAATATTGACAATATATAAATATTTCTGGTAAATTGTCTGTTTTTGGAATTATTCAATTGTAACGACCCCAATTGAAGAAATATAATCGAAATGAAGTTTCTGCACATGAGTATGAATAAGTCATTTATTTGGACTGTTATTTGCCAAAAAGCGTCAAATTTTAATGTTGATTCAATGCTAAAAATTTTAATATTGATTCAATGCTAAAAGTTTTAATGTTGATTCAATGCAAAACATTTTAATGTTGATTCAATGCTAAAAGTTTTAATGTTGATTCAATGTTAAAAATTTTAATGTTGATTCAATGTTAAAAAATTTAATGTTGATTCAATGCTAAAAATTTTAATGTTGATTCAATATTAATGTTGATTCAATGCTAAAAATTTTAATGTTGATTCAATGCTAAAAATTTTAATGTTGATACAATGCTAAAAGTTTTAATGTTGATTCAATTTTAATGTTGATTTAATGCTAAAAAGTTTAATGTTGATTCAATTTTAATGTTGATTCAATGCTAAAAATTTTAATGTTGATTCACTGCTAAAATTTTTAATGTTGATTCAATGCTAAAAATTGTAATGTTGATTCAATGCTAAAAGTTTTAATGTTGATTCAATGCTAAAAATTGTAATGTTGATTCAATGCTAAAAGTTTTAATGTTGATTCAATATTAATGTTGATTCAATGCTAAAAATTTTAATGTTGATTCAATGCTAAAAATTTTAATGTTGATTCAATGCTAAAAGTTTTAATGTTGATTCAATGCTAAAAATTGTAATGTTGATTCAATGCTAAAAATTTTAATGTTGATTCAATATTAATGTTGATTCAATGCTAAAAATTTTAATGTTGATTCAATGCTAAAAATTTTAATGTTGATACAATGCTAAAAGTTTTAATGTTGATTCAATTTTAATGTTGATTCAATGTTAAAAATTTTAATGTTGATTCAATGCTAAAAATTTTAAGGTTGATTCAATTTTAATGTTGATTCAATGCTAAAAAGTTTAATGTTGATTCAATGCTAAAAATTTTAATGTTGATTCAATGTTGATGTTGATTTAATGCTAAAAAACATTATGCTGTAGATATTATACATCATTATTTCGTTGTGTAAGAAGAAATTCATCAGATTTCTGTAAGATAATATAGTTGTGTAAGAAAGTCATTAGATTTGTGTAAGATAAATAATATCATTGCGTAAGAAGAAAGTCATCATTATGTATGTAATGTTGTTTGCAGCGGCAACATCTATTTCTTTTATTCTGGTGATGATTGGAACTAAATGAAATGATAATGTCTGAGAAAGTCGAACAGAGACTATAACACTCCAGATTTTACTAAAAAAAAAAAAAAAAAAATCGCTAAATTCGGATGACTGCTTTTCGGAAATTTTAACTCTTTTTACCAGAAGGTCACTTAAATGAAGCATTGAGCTCTAAAATAGAAATATCTTTATTGTTACGGTTTGGTGCAACAATATGTCAGCAAAGGACATTTTAATTGTTATCTTATCATTTTTTAATTATTTTAAAGATAAAAGCGACAGTGTCTAAGAGATAATTGTCGTAAATATATTTTCCCATTTTGTTCTCTATATACCTTTTTCCAAAACATGGTAAATGTTTTTTAAACGTTTGTTACTTTCCTTATATACATAATGTATAAGGAAAGTATTGTGACGGGGTCGAAAATTCGAAATCGAGTTTTCGACGGGAGAGCACGTTTCAAGCATCCCCAAGCATCCCTGATCACGAATCAAACATTTTTGAAGTGATGTCTGTATGTGTGTGTGTGTGTGTGTGTGTCAGTGAGTCTGTGGAGACGATAACTGACGAACGAATGGACCGATTCGAACCAAATTTGGTACAAAAATCACAATCCGTAAACACTGGAAGCCTATTGTTTTTATACGTAATCGAATGTTCAGAACCCCCCTAAATTTTCGAATATAATTTTGAAAAAATCGTCAAAAAATCAAACCCACTAATAAAATTACGCAAATAGACATTTCTTATGTAATTTTTCATTAGAAAACGATTGACATAAATTTTAGAACGCTAACATGAACCGTTCTCGAGATATTGTACATTTTTCAAAAAATTATTAAAAAGTCATATAAAATGAAAAAAAAATATTTCCTTATGAGAAACATGTTCACTTTTCATATGTAATACCATGCGATAAATTGGGTGACATAATTCTTGTAGATCTAGCTCGTTCCATTCATGAAAAAAGATACTTTGAAAAATACTTTTGTATTTGAACGCCAATAGTCATTTTTCTGCTGTAAGAACAACTTATTTCTTCATCCATAACGCTTGGCGAAATTTTGGCGACGAATTTGGCGGAATGTCGCCAATTTGGCGACTTTTTGAAATGTTGCCAAATTAACGAAAATCTCGCAAAATGGATAAAAATGACGCTAAATCAACGAAAATGACGACTAATTGTCCAAAATTCAATATCTTGGAATATTAGTATCTACTATAAGAAAAACCTATTTTTTTACTGTAAAAGTAGTAAATTCATTGCATTATATAAGGAAAGTCATGTGTTGCCCACATCAGATTTTTTTAATATTTGCATTTGCGTAGCAGCTGTTAAATGCAGATATGTCGCATCCATTACATTGAGATGTGAGCCTCAACAGCTGAAAAATGTTTTGTGCTGTAGTAAATACAATATAACCGAGTGTGTTGTGGGGTGTACTTTAATTTTTCTTTACAAAACACGGTTTTCAGAATCTATTAAGCATCTGGAGTGTTTGGCTCCATTCGTTTTTCTGATATATATCATCACTAGCTGATAGATATGACGTCACTTGTAATTCAAAATATGTGCCAATTTCAGCAGTATTCTAAATGACTTTGCTCTTCAAAATATTATATTAAAATATTTAATTTAATTCCCCTCAAGATCAAATATAAGAATTTCCATTCTCGTTATGCAAAATTAACTTCATATGCAGATCAAGAAATAAAACACCCTGGTCCTGTCGGTAAACAAATAAGAAATATTAAGTTTGGTCAACATACGTCGAAACGAAGAAGTTAAAATGATAAAATATATACCTGAGTTATTTTATATTCATGTTTCAATACATTAGTTAAACACAATAGAAAAATACTGAAGTGGGCAACACATGACTTTCCTTATATAATGCAATGAATTTACTACTTTTATAGTAAAAAAGAACGTTTTTCTTATAGTAGATACTTATGTTCTGTCCAAGATATTGAATGTTCGTCAATTAGTCGTTATTTTCATTGATTTAGAGTCATTTTTATCCATTTGGCAAGATTTTCGTTAATTTGGCAGCATTTAAAAAAGTCGCTAAGTTGGCGACACTCCGCCAAATTTGTCGCCAAGCGTTATAAACGGAGAAATAAGTTATTCTTATAGCAGATATATGACTATTGGTGTTCAAATACAAAAGTGTTACTCAAAGTATCTTTTCTCATGAATGGAACGAGCTAGATCCACGAGAATGATGTCACCAAATTGATCGCATGCTATTACATATGAAAAGCGAAAAGGTTTCTCAACATTTAATATATATATTTTTTTAATTTATGGGATTTTTTGATAAATTTATTTTTAAAATGTGCAATATCTCGAGAACGGTTGTTCATGCTAGCGTTCTAAAGTTTATGTCAATCGTTTTCTAAGGAAAAAATACATAATGTCTATTTGCACAACTTCATTAAAGCTTTTGATTTTTTGATGATTTTTTCAAAATTTCACTCGAAAATTTAGGGGGGTTCTGGACATTCGATAACGTTTAAAAACAATAGGCTTTCAGTATTCATGGATTGTGATCTTTGTACCAAATTTCATTCGAATCGCTCCATTTGTTCGTGAGATATCGTGTCCACACACACACACACACACATACACACACACACACACACCACCTCAAAATTTTTTGATTCTTGATCAGGGATGCTTGAAACGTGCTCTCCCGTCGAAAACTCGAATTCAAATTTTCGACCCCGTCACAATACTTTCCTTATACATTATGTATACAGATATAAGGAAAGTAAAAATATGAGTTTAAAATATTTTTGTAGAAATAAAACAGATGACTTGAAAATACCAATACTTTTCGTAATGTGCCCCACGGCCATAATAGAACACAGTCAAAAATATAATACTGTTCATTTATAAACATTATTTTTATATAAATTGCTTTATTATTTAAGCTGTATAAATTTAATAAAAATCGTCTGCGGTATGAAAACATTTGATTAAATTCCGTTGCTAAGCAACAGGACATAATTTTCTTCAAGTAACTTTTTGGAAATTAAATTAAAACGAAAATTAAATTAAAATTGCAAATTAAAAGTCATTTCAAACAATTATGCGTGTTATTTTGTGTAATTAAACTCAATTTAATGAATTGTGAAAGAAAGAGAAAATCAACTTGAGGCTGTATAGGGAAAGTTATGTGCTGCCTAAATCAGATTTTTTTGTTGTTGTTGTTGCATTGTCAACAGAATTGTTATTTGTTAAGTTACAAATTTTAAATGCATGATTGAAATTCACATTTTAAATGCATGATTGAAATTCACATTTTAAATGCATGATTGAAGTTAACATTTCTAATGCCTGATTGAAGTGTATATTTACACATTGAAACGTGTAGGGCGCGGTAGCCCATTGGTTAGCGCGCTGGAGTTGCACTCGGTAGGCCCGGGTTCGATTCCAGGCACTGCCAAAACTGCCGCCGTGTTCATGCGGAGTACGATCACGTTAAACATGTGGGTCCGAAAGTCCTTCCGAGAGGTTGGTGGTAGGGGAAGGAGGGTACGGTCCCTGTGGATGCCTCCCCCACTGGGTTCCGGTCTAAATTGGGTGGCACTTCCCGACCGTCCAAACAGTTACCTTACACCTTTCTGGTAGGTCGGACGGTCTGGGTCTCAACAACAACAACATTGAAACGTGTATTAGCAAATGGGTTTCAAACGATCAAAATCATTAATGAAATTTCGCACAAACTACTGTAAAAATTAATCTGGAAAATAAATAAATAAAAAACCTGATGTGGGCAGCACATGACTTTCCTTATATAATGAAATAAATTTACTACTTTTACAGTAAAAAAAATCTGATGTGGGCAGCACATGACTTTCCTTATATAATGCAATGAATTTACTACTTTTACAGTAAAAAAAAATAGATTATTTTTATAGTAGATATTTATATTCTTTGCAAGATATTGAATTTTCGTCAATTAGTCGTTATTTTCATTGATTTAGCGTCATTTTCATCCATATGGCGAGTTTTTCGTTAATTTAGCAACATTTAAAAAGTCGCCAAATTGGCGACATTCCACCAAATTCATCGCCAAGATCTAGCCAAACGTTATGGAGGGAGAAATAAGTTATTCTTACAGCAGATAAAAGACTATTGACGTTCAAATACAAAAGTATTACTCAACGTACCTTTTTTCATGAATGGAAATAGCTAGATCCTCGAGAATGATGTCACCAAATTTATCGCATGGTATTACATATGAAAAGTGAACATGTTTCTCAATAGGAAATATATCTTTTTTTATTTTATATGACTTTTTGATAATTTTTTTGAAAAATGTGCAATATCTCGAGAACGGTTCATGTTAGCGTTCTAAAATTTATGTCAATCGTTTTCTAATGAAAAATTACATAAGAAATGTCTATTTGCGTAACTTTATTAGAGGTTTTGATTTTTTGACGATTTTTTCAAAATTTCACTCGAAAATTTAGGGGGGTTCTGAACATTTGATTGCGTATAAAAACAATAGGCTTCCAGTGTTTACGGATTGTAATTTTTGTACCAAATTTCGTTCGAATCGGTCCATTCGTTCGTCAGTTATTGTCTCCACAGACTCACTGACACACACACACACACACACACACACACACACACCACTTCAAAAATGTTCGATTCGTGATCAGGGATGCTTGAAAAGTGCGTGCAAATTCAATGTCATTTAAAATACTTATGGCTGTTATTTTGTGCAGATAAACTGAAATTATTAAATTGAAGAAATAAAGAGAACGTGAATATGAGTCTGCAGAGAAAGACATGTGCTGCCCACATCAGAATTTTTAACAACATTACAACAATGATTTATAAAAGTAAACGGGGATTATTTTCAGGCCAAAAATAAAAAAAATGTAGGATCTATATTTAAAGATCCACCAAATTTTTGTAGAATAAAATGTTCTACAAATTTAAGCTGTATACCAAATTTTAACTCTCTAGAACGTAGGAAAGTGCATTAAAAATGCCATCAAATAAGTATATCATGAAGAGTTATATAAACTTTAAAAAAAAATTTGAAAAATTGTTATCTACCAAATTTATTTTAAAATGTGAAGCCTCTCTCATATACAAAATAATTAAACTCCTAGAAAGATATTTATTATATAATATATCTCTTTTTTCTTTCTGGAGGATATCCCAAAAGTCAGAATTTAATTGAATTTGTTTTTCTCTCTATATTAAATAACTTTTAATTAAAAAACTACCTAACACATTTTACTGAAATTTTTTTATATATTTTATGGGACAATATGAATATTTCCTAAAAATTTCGAAGCAATTTGTGAATTTTAAATTTGCTTAAAAAATGTTTGAAAAATTAGGTCCCATAAGGTTCAATGTATTTCATTTTTTCAACCCGGGTTCAGTAAAAAACTAATTGGGTGATATTATTTATTTATATTCCCATAGGTCCCACAGACCGTCTGAAAAACATACTAAAATTTCATTTTGATAAAGTCATTTTTACGGCAGTTATCGTGCTAACGGACAGTCAGACAGACAAACAGACAGACAGAATGAACAAAGTCATAAACACTTTTCAACTATGTTGTAAAGTGTTAAAAATAGATTATTTTTTATAGTAGATATTTATATTCTTTCCAAGATATTGAATTTTCGTCAATGAGTCGTCATTTTCATTGATTTAGTGTCATTTTTATCCATTTGGCGAGTTTTTCGTTAATTTAGCAACATTTTGAAAAATTGTCAAGTTGGCAACATTCCACCAAATTCGTCGCCAAAATCTCGCCAAGCGTTATGGTCGAAGAAATAAGTTATTCTTACAGGAAATAAATATGCTTGGAGCCCTTGGTGTCGGCGCGGGCTGCCGGGGGCTCGGGCTTACTGGCTTTGGTTTTGAGCGTGATGGTGGCTTTGCCCGTGTGGCTGTGCCGTGGATGTATTATTGTTGGGGCAGGATACACACAGACACAGACATCACTTCAAAAATGTTCGATTCGTGATCAGGGATGCTTGAAACGTGCTCTCCCGTCGAAAACTCGAATTCGAATTCTCGACCCCATCACAATACTTTCCTTATACATTATGTATATAAGGAAAGTAATAAATAAAATAAAGAAAAAATAAATAAATAATCTTTAAAGATATAAGAGCAATCGTTAGTCGATAAAAGTCTATAAAAATATCTGCATATTTTTTTTTTATCACTTTTCACTTTCCCTTAAGATTAGATTTCCGAAGAAAATATTAGTGAGGAGAGTTTCATAATAAGTTTGCGTTTACAACTATAGTGTGCATAGAGAGGGGGGGTCGACGACCAAAGTCATGCCTTTCTAAAGATCTCCAGGAAAGAAAAAATAGGGTCCGAATAGGCACCTAGTGGAGGAGAGAAAGTTAAGAGGGGTAGTGAGACGCAGGGCCTTGAGCTTGAGAAAATTTGATGGATTCAATCCTTTCTTGAATTTTAGTCCAGCCTATCTTCTTCGATCCATACCGTCCGACCTACCCGAAGGTATCTGTAAGGTATCTGCTTGGACGGCCGGGACAGTGCTACCCAATTTAAGCCGAAACCCAGTGGGAGCTGCACCCACAGGAACAGCACCCAATTTCCCCTACCACCAACCTGTCAGAAAGACTTACGGACCCACATATTTAACGTGCCCGTACTCCGCGTGAATATCGAAACTGTTTGGGCAGCGCCGAGAATCGAAGCAGTGTTTCTTATAGGACTTTTGTTCGGGGGGGGATGAAACTTTAGGGGGAAGGGAAAGTTTTCTATTTGCCCTATATAATTATATCTAAATGCTGTCACATATATAAAAATTAGGTTAACATAAGATGCGTCCGGGGTGTGGGAGGCAAATAATCGTCTCCGGTACGGGGGGGGGGGGGGGGGCAAAGTCCCTCGGATGTATGCCTCCTGGAGTATACCAAAAGTATTTAAGAAAAATTGGTTCTAGCCCTAGCAGGAGTAATGGGGGTTGCACATGTGAACCGGTCCCGGAAAATACCCCCTTTTTCACTCCAATGTTTCATGGCCGGAAAATACCGGCCATGTGAAGGGCTAAAAAAAACATTGAATCGAATTTGGGCCGTTCGAATACTATCCAATTTTGATCCAAGCCGGTTGTCACCCCCCCCCCCCCCCCCCACACACACACACACTAGTCCAACTTAAAAACAAAGAATCTCTAACCGTAACTAGTATCAAGATTAGCTAGTATCAAGATTAGTCCAGCCCCTCTTGGATTTCGTTCCGAGCCACGGCCGCAGTATAGAACAGACAACCGAAGCAGCCTGTTTATAACCCTGACCTTTATTACACGCCGATCATGCACCGTGTACACAAACAAACCTCACACTTTCCTCTGAACCTCTCCAGCCGTAGCAACAAAACAAGCTTTCACAACTAGATAGTAAAAACCAAGCTGCTTTAAAAACCTGTTATCTACAAGAGAAACAACTTTTAAGTCAAATGCTCGCTTCCTTAGCCCCGGGCTTTTAAAATATAACGTCTGATAATAACCCGAAGACAGACAGAACATCAACTGTTCTTTCAGACTGCAATTACGGACTGCTTTTATCAACTTCAAAGAAAAGCGATGACTGAGACTGCCGCAGGATGCTTTCTGTAGAAATTTATTTCAGTATATAAAATCATAGGGTCGTAAATTTAAAAGGAGGTTTCGTCTTAGTATAAATTCATCCGTTATAGAGCAAGGACACGAGCATAAATAAACATCATGCGTAGTAGAATGCGTAGAAATGTAAAGGCATTATTTTTACCGTAGCGGTTAATGGTGAACTAACGATGATGTCAAATGGAAATTAAAGTTAAACCCATTAAACATCGAAATTTACCTTTGTGCTGAAAATAAGTTATTTAGAGTACTTGAATAACAATATATGTTTAAAGATTTTATTTGCTAAAGTGCAGTTTAAGTGATTTTAAGCGAGTGTACACTACTACTCATATTACTTTCCTTATATACATAATGTATAAGGAAAGTATTGTGACGGGGTCGAAAATTCGAATTCGAGTTTTCGACCGAAGAGTACATTTCAAGCATCCCTGATCACGAATCAAACATTTTTGAGGTGATGTCTGTGTGTGTGTGTATCAGTGAATCTGTGGAGACGATTTCTCACGAACAAATAGAGCAATTCGAATGAAATTTGGTACAAAAATCACAATCCGTGAATACTGGAAGCCTATTGTTTTTAAACGTAATTGAATGTTCAGAACCCCCCCCCCCCCAAATTTTCGAGTGAAATTTTGAAAAAATCATCAAAAATTTAAAACCTTTAATAAAGTTACGAAAATAGACATTTCTTATGTAATTTTTCTTAGAAAATGATTGACATAAACTTCAGAACGATAGCACGAACCGTTCTCGAGATATTGCCCATTTTTCAAATAAATTTATCAAAATATCCCATTAATTAAAAAAAAATAGTAACTGTTGAGAAACATGTTCATTTTTCATGTGTAACATCATGCGATAAATTTGGTGACATCATTCTCGTGGATCTAGCTCGCTCCATTCATGAGAAAAGATACGTTGAGTAATACTTTTATTTTGAACGCCAATAATCATTTATCTGCTATAAGAATAACTTATTTTTCCGTCCATAACGCTTGGTGATTTTGGCGACGAATTTGGCGGAATGTCGGACTTTTTAAATGTTGCCAAATTAACAAAATCTCTCTCCAAATGGATAAAAATGACGACAAATTGACAAAATTCGATATCTTGGAAAGAATATAAATATCTACTATAAGAATAACCCATTTTTTTACTGTAAAAGTAGTAAATTCATTGCATTATATAAGGAAAGTCATGTGTTGCCCACATCAGATTTTTTACTACAGTCATTAGCTAGCGTTCTGAAGATGTATAATTTACTAGAAAAGTCTGCAGTGTATATGCGAGTGAAAGCAAAAGGTACATAATGTGCATTTTCCGGTAAATTAAAAAATCTGATGTGGGCAGCACATGACTTTCTCTGCAGACTTATATACACCCTCTCTTTATTTTAATTCAATTTAATTCACTATTAATTCAATTTTTGTTCTCATTTGGTAACTGGTCTCATTTTCAAAGGTAGCGTAGAGAAAAACTAAAAAACGAAAATATCTCGAGAACGGTTAGTCCTAGTGTAATGGGGTTGGTCTTATTCTTTTCTTCGTTAAAAATTACGTATAAAACAAGCATTTAATGGATATATTTCAGCATACGTATTTTTATTTTAGATTTTGTCGATTTTTGTGGGCCATTTTGCAAAAAAAGGCAGGTTATTTTTTTTCGAATCGTACCAATATCTAATCAGCACCAGGATAACCCACAAGCGAATTATCTACCAAATATTGTGAAATTCGGTCCATTAGTTTTTCAGCTAGAATGGATACAAGCTTTTGCGGGCCATTTCGCAAAAAAAGGCGGGTTCTTTTATCCCGAATCGTACCCAAAACTAATCAGCATCAGATTCGCCCACAAGTGACTTATCTACCAAATTTTGTGAAATTCGAGGAATTAGTTTTTTAGTTAGAGTGGATACAAAATCTGCACATACAGACAGACAGACACACACACACAGACGTCCCGCTAAAAATAGTTTTTTCATATTCTAGAGGTCTCGAAACGTGTAGATCCGTCGAAAACTCGAGTTGCGATTTTCGACATGATTCCAATACTTTCCCTATACATTACCATGTATTGCAGGGAAAGTAAAATATCCATCAAAGAAGATAAATTTAGATATATCCTACTAAAATGAGACGTTAGAAGATTGTAAATTACTAAAGTAGCCGTTTTAAATACAGAAATAATGAAAATTTCCATATTGCTAAACATAAGAGTACCTATGTTGTTTTGGAAATATAAGGGCAAAAATTCTCCCTGTGAAGTCACGTGTTCATTTTTCATTCGCCAGGATATGAATTGTGTGTTATGAATTTCTATATGGTTATTTTTATGCTGCTTTCATTGTACACATTTTTACTTTCCCTGCAATACATGGTAATGTATAGGGAAAGTATTGGAATCATGTCGAAAATCGCAACTCGAGTTTTCGACGGATCTACACGTTTCAAGACCTCTAGAATACGAAAAAACCATTTTTAGCGTGACGTCTGTGTGTGTGTGTGTGTGTGTGTGTCTGTCTGTCTGTGCAGATTTTGTATCCACTCTAACTAAAAAACTAATGGACCGAATTTCATAAAATTTGGTAGGTAAGTCACTTGTGCACGAATCTGGTGCTGATTAGTTTTGGGTATGACTCGGGTTAAAAGAACCCGCCTTTTTTTTGCGAAATGGCCCGCAAAAGCTTGTATCCACTCTAACTGAAAAACTAATGGACCGTTTTTTAACAAAATTTGGTAGATGAGTTGCTTGTAGGCCACCCTGGTGCTGATTAGATTTTGGTATAATTCGGAAAAAAATAACCTGCCTTTTTTTGCAAAATGGCCCGCAAAAATCATCAAATTCTAAACTTAAGAACTACGTATGCTCAAATATAGCCATTAAATTATTGTTTAATACGTAATTTTTAGCGAAGAAAAGAATAAGACCAACCAGACTACACTAGGACTAGCCGTTTTCGAGATATTTTAGTTTTTCGTTTTTTTCCTACACCATTTTTGAAAATAAGTCCAGTTTTCAAATGAGATCGAAAATTGAATTAAAAGTGAATTAAATTTAATTTAAATAAATAGAACGTGAATATAAGGCTCCAGCGAAAGTCATGTGCTGCCCACACATCAGATTTTTAATTTCCCTGCAATACATGGTAATGTATAGGGAAAGTATTGGAATCATGTCGAAAATCGCAACTCGAATTTTCGACGGAACTACACGTTTCGAGACCTTCAGAATACAAGCGATTTAGGCGTGACGTCTGTGTGTGTGTCTGTCTGTCTGTGTGTCTGTGTGTCTGTCTGTGTGTCTGTCTGTCTGTGCAGATTTTGTATCCACTCTAACTAAAAAACTAATGGACCGAATTTCACAAAATTTTGTAGGTAAGTCACTTGTGAGCGAGTCTGGTGCTGATTAGTTTTGGGTACGATTTGGAATAAAAGAACCCGCCTTTTTTTTGCGAAATGGCCCGCAAAAGCTTGTATCCACTCTAACTAAAAAACTACTGGACCGAATTTCACAAAATTCGGTAGAAGAGTCACTTGTGGGTTACCCTGGTGCTGATTAGATTTTGGTATAATTCGGAAAAAAATAACCTGCCTTTTTTTGCAAAATGGCCCGCAGAAATCGTCAAAATCTAAACTAAAGAACTAGGTATACTCAATTATATCCATTAAATGCTGATTTAATACGTAATTTTTAACGACGAAAATAATAAGACCAACCCCATTATACTAGGACTAGCCGTTCTCGAGATATTTTAGTTTTTCGTATTTCTCTACGCCACCCTTGAAAATAAGTCCAGTTATCAAATGAGAACGAAAATTGAATTAAAAGTGAATTAAATTAAATTAAAATAAAGAGATCGTGAATATAAGTCTGCAGGGAAAGTCATGTGCTGCCCACATCAGATTTTTATTGTATTTAATAAAGAACGTCACGAATGTTGAATTTTTTTTTTCAACAAGACATATTAATATCGTAAAACGCAGTAGGACAAACAAAAATAGGTGTTATAAACAGTTTAAGTTAAATATATTACATAACAATACAGGATGTCTGTTGGTGTGTATACATCTGTGTTGACTGTAGCTTAAAATTGAAGCTTACATTGTAGCTCAAATTCGAAAATTCAGAACAGGGGTACTTCAGGTCTAAGGACGACACGGTTCGGCGAGATTTAAATAAGTTTCAACATTTTGAATCTAAAATGGAAAATATCAAAAAATTAACTATGCCTATTATTTGCAAAATAATAAGCCCGTATCTTACACTTTCTCCCTTACTTTACTTGCAATATATGCATAGCGAAAGTATTGGAATCGTATCGAAAATCGCAACTCGAGTTTTCGACGGATTTACACGTTTTGGGACCTCTAGAACACGAAGCTTTTAGCGTGACGTCTGTGGGTCTGTGCAATGTATGCATCCGCTCTAACCCAAAAACTTTTCCATTAAATTTTACAAAATTCGGTAGTATATTTTAACGTATTAAATTTAACATTTGCAGATGCTTGGGAAAATCATCTGTTGTCAATAGTTTGTATTTTAATGTATTTTACTATATTTTAATCTGCATATTACTTTCCTTATATACAATAATGTATAAGGAAAGTATTGTGAAGATTTCGAGTTTTCGAAGGGAGAGTACGTTTCAAGCATCCCTGATCACGAGTCAGACATTTTTGAGGTGATGTGTGTGTGTATGTGTGAAAGTGTGTGCGTGTGTGTGTGTGTGTCAGTGAGTCTGTGGAGACGATAACTGACGAACGAATGGATCGATTCGAGTAAAATTTGGTACAAAAATTACAATCCGTGAATACTGGAAGCCTATTGTTTTTATACGCAATCGAATGTTCAGAATCCCCCTAAATTTTCAATTGAAATTTTGAAAATAATCATCAAAAAATCAAAACATCTTATACAATTACGCAAATAGACATTTCTTATGTAATTTTTCAATAGAAAACAATTAACATAAATTTTAGAACGCTAGCATGAACCGTTCTCGAGATATTACACATTTTTCAAAAATATTATCAATAAATTATATAAAATATAAAAAAAAATTTCCTATTGAGAAACATGTTCACTTTTTATATGTAATATCATGCGATAAATTGGGTGACATCATTCTCGTGGATCTAGCTTGTTCTCTTTTTGAAAAAAGATACTTTGAGTAATACTTTTGTACTTGAACGCCAATAGTCATTTATCTCCTGTAAGAATAAATTATTTCTCCGTCCATAACGCTTGGCGAGATTTTGGTGACGAATTTAGTGGAATGTTGCCAATTTGGCGAATTTTTTAAATGTTGCCAAATCAAAAAAAATCTCGCCGAATGGATAAAAATGACGCTAAATGAATGAAAATTACGACTGTTTAACGAAAATTCAATATCTTGGAAAAAATATATTAATAACCTATTTTGTTTTCACTGTAAAAGTAGTAAATACATTGTATTATATAAGGAAAGTCATGTGCTGGCCACAGTAGATTTTTTTTATTGTATATTAACTTGCACGCTGTTACTGGGACTTTGTCCTGTAGCTTGCACTTGCATTTTTTTTAAATAAATAAAAATAAAATAAAAAAAATCTGATATAAACGACTAAGTACGCTTGAAAGTATTCATCCATTGCTTGTTTTATACGTAACGGCGGAACGAATAAAACTAACTCCATGATATTACGATGAACCGTTTTCGAGATATTTATGTTTTTCGAAATTTTGTGGAGATGGTGGACGTATTAAAACTGCAAACTGAACACAATTTCAAGTAAATATCCGCAATTAAATTCAATTTAGTGGATTATGAATTTGAGACTGTAGATAAAGTCATGTGCTGCTCACACCAGATCTCCCCTCCCCCTTGACTCAATATATTCTAAATATCTGCTATGTAGCAAGGCTACTAAAGAAGCACCCCCCTTTCAGTAGCCCTTAGTAGAAAAAGTAGCTTTCAGTAGAAGAATTTTCTTTTAGCAGCCTTGCTATGTAGCACTTCAGCCAAACAAAATACACTCTCTGCAAAACACCGCCTTTGGCTGCTTCATCGCAAGTTCTGCGTCTACACGTGATTCCTGTCAGAAAAAATCAGCAACAAAAATTTAAAGAGACAACAGTTAATTCAAAATTTATTGTTATAATCACGTCATATTTGCTTATGCTAATGATATAATGTGCAAAATTAAAAAAGGTGAAAAATTAAAAACAAGAAAGATCAGTCATGCATAAAGCATTGATTATGAAACACTTTCTAACTTCAATGCAATTTTATACAAACATCTCTAAAATACGATACATTCCTCGGTAATATTTTTAAAATTATCACAATACTACATTAATTTATTGTATTTGAAAACTTCATGAAATGAACTTTATTCAAATGACGTCATCGAAATATAAATCGCCTCTATATAAAAGCAGCATTTAATTTATAAACATTTTTCTAATCGTTTCATTCATCACAATACGATTATAAATTATTTTATTTAAAA
Organism: Amaurobius ferox; assembly: GCA_951213105.1. Lineage (NCBI taxonomy): Eukaryota > Metazoa > Arthropoda > Arachnida > Araneae > Amaurobiidae > Amaurobius > Amaurobius ferox. The sequence goes on along the minus strand of OX578155.1, from coordinate 81,553,371 downwards.
ATTTGAAAAATTGTTATCTACTATATTTATTTTAAAATGTGAAACCTTTCTCATATGTAAAATAATTAAACTCTAATATTTATATATATTTATATATATATAAATATATAAATATATATATATATATATATTTATATATTTATATATATTTATATATATATAAATATATAAATATATATATATATATTTATATATTTATATATATATAAATATATATAAATAAAGATATTTATTATATAATATATCTCTTTTTTCTTTCTGGAGGATATAACGAGTCAGAATTTAATTGAATTTGTTTTTCTCCCTATATTAAATAATTTTTATTTAAAAAAGTAAATAATATATTTTACTGAAATTTTTTTTATATATTTTATGGGATAATTTGAATATTTCCTAAAATTTTCGAAGCAATTTGGGAATTTTAAATTCGCTTAAAAAATGTTTGAAACATTAGGTCCCATAGGGTTCAATGTATTTCATTTTTTCAACCCGGGTTCAATAAAAAACTAATTGGGTGATATTATTCATTTATATTCCCATAGGTTCCACAGCCCGTCTGCAAAACATACTAAAATTTCATTTTATAAAGCCATTTTTACGGCAGTTATCGTGCTAACGGACAGACAGACAGACAGACAGAATAAACAAAGTCATAAACACTTTCAACTATGTTGTAAAGTGTTAACAAAGTCATAAACACTTTCAACTATGTTGTAAAGTGTTAAAAATGTAGAAAGGTAGGAATAATTCCACTATATATTATTTCCTTATACCGAAAGTCGTTATCGCTCAGCCAAAAACAAACTCCTTTGTTAAGCGTTATACTGATACCTAAGCAAAATATATAAACGAATACGTTGTAAGAATTTTTCATAAATAAATAATTGGACATCACTGTTCAGATGAATTTACGAGCCGTTCTTGAGATTTTAGAATTTTTGCTTCATAGGGAAAGGAAAATTTTGATGGGGGAAAAAATGAAAAAAAAAATATTCATCTTTTTTTCTCAAAATTAAAAAATGTATATATCAAACAATGCTAATGAAATGTTTTTGACTTTGTTATAAAAGATAAAGGATTTTGTGAATAAAATGAGTTGGCGAATTTTAAAACAGAGTAGAGAAATGGATGTGCTGAGATCAAAAAGTCTCGGCCACACACACACAAGGAGGAGGAGAATATGAAAGTTTTCTCCAAGCCATAGCTCAGTCATTATAAGCCCCTGGTCTGAATATCCGGAAATCTGGGGGTTCTAATCCTTCTACAATTTACGAGCCGTTCTTGAGATTTTAGAATTTTTGCTTCATAGGGAAAGGAAAATTTTGATGGGGGAAAAAATGAAAAAAAAAAAAAGATTCATCTTTTTTTCTCAAAATTAAAAAATGTATATATCAAACAATGTTAATGAAATGTTTTTGATTTTGTTATAAAAGGTAAAGGATTTTGTGAATAAAATGAGATGGCGAATTTTAAAACAGAGTAGAGAAATGGATTTGCTGAGATCAAAAATTCTCGGCCACACACACAAGGAGGAGAATATGAAAGTTTTCTCCAAGCCATAGCTCAGTCATTATAAGCCGCTGGTCTGAATATCCGGAAATCTGGGGGTTCTAATCCTTCTACAGGCGAGTCTTTATAATAAATTTAAACGCTATTTCAAATGGAAACACAAAAACGAGCTTTTCACTTCCTGCCAAATAAAATCTCACCCTCACGCCTCAAATTGTCTTCCGTAACAGTTTACTCTACTCCCTAAGTGCCCCCTCCATCACACTCACTCACGCCTATTTGCTTCCGCACAACTAAACTCCACATCGACCTTTCCTCTCTTTCTCACTAACAATGCATCTTTAGCGCATCTTTGCAACAAACTGTGATGTCGAAGACAATGGGAGAACATTTTTACCTCATTTTGTTCGAAATTATTCTAACGGAGGAGGTTCCGGAGTTCTCAGGGGCAGTGGGACCCGGTCACGAAAGGCACGGGGTGTTGGGCAACCCCGTGTGAATGCTGGACACGCACAATTTGATGATGTCGTGATGATGCTTCCTAGTCAGCTAGTAAGGTGTCAAGGACAGAATAAAATGGCTGCAGAGAGATAGCAAGATTCAGAGTGTGGTTTCGTTCTCATCAAACACCGAGCCAGATTCCAAAATCTATTCAGGGCTGTAACCAGGCAAGGACCAGAGAGGACTCAGCCCCCCCCCCCTTCCGATAAAAATATTTAAATGTTAGCAGTGGTATGAAACACCATGCCATCCAAAGGCCAACGGCCGTACCGTGCTGAAAACACCGGTTCTCGTTAGATCACCGAAATCAGGCAGCATCGGGCGCGGTTAGTACTTGGGTGGGTGACCACCTGGGAACACCGCGTGCTGTTGGCACATTTCGGGAGCAGTAGCCCGGTGGTTTGCGCGCTGGATTAGCACGCAGCCACAACTACCGTCGTATTCATGCGGAGTACGATCACGTTAAACATGTGGGTCCGTAAGTCCATCAGAGAAGTTGGTGGTAGGGGAAGGAGGGTACGGTCCCTGTGGATGCCTCCCCCACTGGGTTCCGCTCTAAATTGGGTGGCACTTCCCGGCCGTCCAAACAGTTACCTTACACCTTTCTAGTAGCTCGGACGGTCTGGGTCTCAACCATGCCATCCAAAGGGGGAGCGGTAGCCCTGTGGTTAGCGCGCTGGAGTTGCACTCGGTAGGCCCGGGTTCGATTCCAGCCGCTGCCCAAACTGCCGCCGTGTTCACGCGGAGTACGATCACGTTAAACATGCTGATCCGTAAGTCCTTCTGAAAGGTTGGTGGTAAGGGAAGGAGAGTACGGTCCCTGTGGATGCCTCCCCCACTGGGTTCCGGTCTAAATTGGGTGGCACTTCCCGGTCGTCCAAACGGTTACCTTACACCTTTCTGGTAAGTCGGACGGCCTGGGTTTCAACAACAACCATGTCATCCAAAGTTTACACGAAAAACTGCTTTTACAGAATTTTTTTTGTAAATTACTTCGTTTTGTACAGTACAAAAATAAGAATAATTAGTGGCTGAATTTCTGGTTATATTGATGATCATACATTGATTTACATATTTAATTTTAAAATATTCAATAAAGTTTCAAAAATTAAAGTTTTACAGTTGGACATTTTAGAGTTATGTATTATCAACTGATAATGTATTACTCTAGAATGTATAACTCTAGAACATGGTTATATAGAGTTATATATTATCATGCTATACATGATAAGTAGTTAGAGTTAGTTATGTGAGATACTGTATTTAGTTATAATTAAAATAATTTTTTATACAACGATTTAAAGACTAAAATTTATTATTTTAGTGCATTTCCAACCATCCTATCCAACGTTTTCTTGTATTTTACATAATTCTGCATTTTATCATCATTTGTGTATTCGTTTCGGCTACAACTTTTCAACAAAGGGCCCCAAAACACTGTTGCCCCAGGGGTCCACAATTCTAAGTCAGAATTTACAGTGAAATTACTAAAGCGCACGTTAGTCTTTTAATGAATCCATTTTTAACACTTTACAACATAGTTGAAAAGTGTTTATGACTTTCTTCATTCTGTCCGTCTGTCCGTTAGCACGATAACTGCCGTAAAAACGACTTTATCAAAATGAAATTTTAGCATGTTGTTGAGACGGTCTGCGGGACATATGGGAATATAAATGAATAATATCACCCGATTAGTTTTGGATTGAACCCGGGTTGAAAAAATGAAATACATTGAACCTTATGGGACCTAATTTTTCAAACATTTTTTAAGCAAATTTAAAATTCACAAATTGCTTTGAAAATTTTAGGAAATATTCAAATTATCCCATGAAATATATAAAAAAAATTTCAGTAAAATATGTTAGGTAGTTTTTTAAATAAAAATTATTTAATATAGGGAGAAAAACAAATTCAATTAAATTCTGACTCTTGCTATATCTTCCAGAAAGAAAAAATACATATATTGTTTAATAAATATCTTTCCAAGAGTTTAATTATTTTATATATAAGGGAGGTTTCACATTTTAAAATAAATATGGTAGATAACAATTTTTCAAATTTTTAAATAAAATAAATTATCATAGTATTGTGATGAATGAAACGATTGGAAAAATGTTTATGGATGAAATGCTGCTTTTATATAGAGACGATTTATATTTCGATGACGTCATTTGAATAAAGTTCATTTGTTTTCGATGAAGTTTTCAAATATAATAAATTATTGTAGTATTATGATAATTTTAAAAATATTACCGAGGAATTTTAGAGATGTTTATATAAAATTGCATTGAAGTCGGAAAGTGTTTCATAATTAATGCTTTATGCATGATTGATCTTTCTTGTTAACACTTTACAACATAGTTGAAAAGTGTTTATGACTTTGTTCATTCTGTCTGTCTGTTCGTTCGCACGATAACTGCCGTAAAAATGACTTTATCAAAATGAAATTTTAGTATGTTGTTGAGACGGTCTGCGGGACATATGGGAATATAAATGAATAATATCATCCAATTAGTTTGGGATTGAACTCGGGTTGAAAAAATGAAATACGTTGAACCCTGTGGAACCTAATTTTTCAAACATTTTTTAAGCTAATTTAAAATTCACAAAATGCGTCGAAGATTTTAGGAAATACTCAAATTATCCCATAAAAATATGAAAAAAATTTCAGCAAAATATATTAAGTTTTTTTAAATAAAAATTAAAATAATAATTACATCCATATTATATGAAGAAATCACGTGACCCACTTCAAAATGAAATATGACATCCGTCTTGTAGCAAAATCATGATTTTTAAATTTTTTTTAAATTTGTATTTAGTGTTGTATTTGTCCTAAACCGCTTTATTTTTACTTTATTTCTGTGCATCTATATTCTGAAACAACGCAATTACAATATATTTAAGTTTAAATGATAATCAAACTTCGATTATTTCTAGAACGAAACCTAATTTTCCCTTATGGAGAATGTAAACACATCAAGCATGTAATATGGTGAATGTAAATACTAATGCTCAGCTCGATTCCGATACCTATCATTACCCTCCATGTATTATAGGGAAAGCAAAAAAATATGTACAAAACACTTTCGCGTTTCTCTTAAAACTGTATTAATTAACAGCACTCGAAACAAACCACAACAGTCATCAGTCGGTTAAAAAGCATTAAACGATTTATTTTCACGCTAAAAAGGTCGAACGTATTTATATAGTCTGCGATCTTTTTCATTATTATATATCTAATAAGCGGTCGATCAACTTCCTCAACACAACTTTTAAAAGCAAAGGAAAGGTAAACAAGAGAAAATAAGACGTGTAGAACGCTTAATAGTCTGAATAGTAAACAGAACTCGTTTGGACCAAATATAATGGGCGTGAAAAGTTCATTCTTGTGCATACTACCATAGTTCTATTTTTTTATGTGCTTAGAGATGCTTATTTATAGATAACAAAGTATCATAACAATCATTCTGTTTTATAGAAAGTGCTAAAGCACTTTGTACTATTTTTTGAAGTGTTCTTAAAGGTGCTATCAAAACATTCCTTTACCTTTCTGTTTACAAAGTGTGTTTTCGAAGAGCAATATTGTGGCTAAACATCGTGATATACAGGTTACTTTGTAAGGAAAGTTACTCATAAGTGTGCACGTTAGGTCTATCTATAAGTAAAATGACAATGTCAAATAAAAGGGATTGCAGAGCCCTTAGCGAAGAATTAAAAAAGGTTAGTATAACAATATTGTAAAGTTATCCATACTGTTACCCATGAATGTGCACGTTAGGTCTGTAGTAAAATGACCATGTCAAATAAAAGGGATTGCAGCGCCCCTAGCGGAGAATTAAAAAGGATAGGATAATAAGTTACCCATACTGTAAAGTTACCCGCACGTTAGGTCTATTTATAATAAAGTGACTATGCCAAATAAAAGGGATTGCAGTGTCCCCTAGCGGAGAATGTAAATTTGTATTTAGTGTTGTATTTGTCCTAAACCGCTTTATTTTTACTTTATTTCTGTGCATCTATATTCTGAAACAACGCAATTACAATATATTTAAGTTTAAATGATAATCAAACTTCGATTATTTCTAGAACGAAACCTAATTTTCCCTTATGGAGAATGTAAACACATCAAGCATGTAATATGGTGAATGTAAATACTAATGCTCAGCTCGATTCCGATACCTATCATTACCCTCCATGTATTATAGGGAAAGCAAAAAAATATGTACAAAACACTTTCGCGTTTCTCTTAAAACTGTATTAATTAACAGCACTCGAAACAAACCACAACAGTCATCAGTCGGTTAAAAAGCATTAAACGATTTATTTTCACGCTAAAAAGGTCGAACGTATTTATATAGTCTGCGATCTTTTTCATTATTATATATCTAATAAGCGGTCGATCAACTTCCTCAACACAACTTTTAAAAGCAAAGGAAAGGTAAACAAGAGAAAATAAGACGTGTAGAACGCTTAATAGTCTGAATAGTAAACAGAACTCGTTTGGACCAAATATAATGGGCGTGAAAAGTTCATTCTTGTGCATACTACCATAGTTCTATTTTTTTATGTGCTTAGAGATGCTTATTTATAGATAACAAAGTATCATAACAATCATTCTGTTTTATAGAAAGTGCTAAAGCACTTTGTACTATTTTTTGAAGTGTTCTTAAAGGTGCTATCAAAACATTCCTTTACCTTTCTGTTTACAAAGTGTGTTTTCGAAGAGCAATATTGTGGCTAAACATCGTGATATACAGGTTACTTTGTAAGGAAAGTTACTCATAAGTGTGCACGTTAGGTCTATCTATAAGTAAAATGACAATGTCAAATAAAAGGGATTGCAGAGCCCTTAGCGAAGAATTAAAAAAGGTTAGTATAACAATATTGTAAAGTTATCCATACTGTTACCCATGAATGTGCACGTTAGGTCTGTAGTAAAATGACCATGTCAAATAAAAGGGATTGCAGCGCCCCTAGCGGAGAATTAAAAAGGATAGGATAATAAGTTACCCATACTGTAAAGTTACCCGCACGTTAGGTCTATTTATAATAAAGTGACTATGCCAAATAAAAGGGATTGCAGTGTCCCCTAGCGGAGAATGTAAAGTTGATTTGAAGTCAGATTTAACCGTATTAATGCAAGTTCTGAAAACGAAATGCATATTTCCGCGTTATTAGTTGAAAATGGAAGATTTTGCATCATCACAGATAATTACAACAATTATATTAAAAAAAATATGACAAGTAAAGGAATAATTTTTATTCTGTAGTTCAATCTTTATTCAGAAAGGGTTTTGAAATCTGGCAACGATTCATCTCTCAATGACGTCAGAAGCTTAACACTTTTTGATTAGATGTCGGGCGGACTGAGAAACCTTATGTTAATGGGCCATGAGTTGTAATGCGAAATCGAGCTATAGCTGGAGAGGAACTATTTCATAAACTTTCTAGATTCAAACAGGAAATGATCTTAAAGAGAAGATTAAAAAATATAAAATCAGCCAGCAAACTTTCTGACGATGTTATTGATTCAAGAAGAACAAACGAGTTTTCTTCGACTACTACATTTTGAGTATTTTATCTGATTAAATCATTCTGTGTCGGTTTATAAGATTTAAGAAGTTCAGAATTTTATTTTTATAATTTTTTTTTTTTTTTTTTTTTTTTAGTGGAAAATGGTTTTAGCAATTTCTAGAGGTAAGTTGAACAGAAATGGTTAAGGGTATCATATGGATCAGACGAAAATACAAATTGGTTAACAAAAAGAAAAATCTGATGTGGGCAGCACATGACTTTCCCTGCAGACTTATATTCACGTTCTCTTTATTTTAATTACATTTAATTCACTTTTAATTCAATTTTCGTTCTCATTTGATAACTAGACTTTTTTTTTCAAAGGTGACGTAGAGAAAATATGAAAAAACTAAAATATCTCGAGAACGGCTACTCCTAGTGTAATGGGGTTGGTCTTATTCTTTTCTTTGTTAAAAATTACGTATTAAACAAGCATTTTCTGGATATATTTGAGCATACGTAGATTTTTATTTTAGATTTTGGCGTTTTTGCGGACCATTTTGCAAAAAAAGCAGGTTATTTTTTCCGAATCATACCGAAATCTACTCAGCACCAGGGTGACCCACAAGAGACTTATCTACCAAATTTTGTGAAATTCGGTCCATTAGATTTTCAACTAGAGTGGATACAAGCTTTTGCGGGCCATTTCGCAAAAAAAGGCGGGTTCTTTTATCCCGAATCGTACCCAAAACTAATCAGCATCAGATTCGCCCACAAGTGACTTATCTACCAAATTTTATGAAATTCGCTCAATTAGTTTTTTAGTTAGAGTGGATACAAAATCTGCACATACAGACAGACACACACACACAGACGTCCCGCTAAAAATGGTTTTTTCGTATTCTAGAGGTCTCGAAACGTGTAGATCAGTCGAAAATTCGAGTTGCGATTTTCAACATGATTCCAATACTTTCCTTATACATTACCATGTATTGCAGGGATAGTAAAAATCTGATTATGGGCAGCACAAGACCTTTCTATACAGACTCAAATTCACTTTCCCTATCTCCTAAATAATTCATTGAATTGAGTTTAATTGCACAGAATAACGCGCATAATTATTTTTAATGACACTGAATTTGCATTTTTAATTCAATTTTCGTTTTCATTTGGAAACTAGACTAATTTTTAAAGGCGGCGCAGCAAAAATGTGAAAAAACTAAAATATTTCGAGGATGGCTTGTCCTAAAGTGATGGAATTGGTCTAATTCTTTTCATCGTCGAAAATTACGTATAAAAAAATCATTTAATTGATATGTTTCAGCATACCTAGTTTTTATTTTAGATTTTGATGATTTTTTTTTCGGACATTTGGCCAAAAAAGGCAGGTTCTTTTATCCCGAATAGTACCAAAATCTAATCAGTACCAGGGTAACCTACTACTTACCTATAAAAATTCATGAAATTTGGTCCATTAATTTTTGAGTTAGAGTCGATGCAGTCATTACACTGACACACACAGAAGTCACGCTAATAATGATTTTTTCGTATTCCAGAAGTCCCAAAATGTGTAGATCCGTCGAAAACTCGAGTTGCGATTTTCGACATAATTCCAATACTTTCCTTATACATTACGATGTATTGCAGGGAAAGTAATATAGACGGTTAAAAATAAATACGCTTAAACAAAATGTTGCAGTGATTTTTACTTGTTAGTGTTATTTCCGTCGAAAATATTCGAAATTGATCATTTCAAGCAAAAACACGTTTCGAGATCGCCTAAACCATTGATTTTCAAACTTTTTTTTTGTTCCTGGAACATTTTTGAAATTTAATTTGATGGCGAACACCGAATTGAGAAAAATTTCACTGTCGTTTAAATTATGCATTCAACAATTTACGCGTTTTTACTTTCCCTGCAATACATGACAATGTTTAGGGAAAGTATTGGAATCATGTCGAAAATAGCAACTTGAGTTTTCGATGGATCAACACGTTTTGGGACCTCTAGAACACGAAAAAATTATTTTTAGCGTGTCGTCTGTGTGTGTCTGTACAATGTATGTATCCACTCTAAGGAGAAACTAATGCACGGAATTTCATAAAATTTGGAAGGTAAGTCCCTTGTGGGTGACTATGACAATTCGGTATAAAAGAACCTGCCTTTCTTTTGCGAAATGTCCTGTAAAAACCGTCAAAATCTAAAGTAAAAAACTACATGTGCTCAAATATGTCAATTATATGCTTGTTTTATACGTATTTTTTGACAAAGAAAAGAATATGATCAACCCTATTACACTAGGACCAGCCGTTCTCGAGATATTTTAATTTTTTCGCATTTTCGCTATGCCATTTTTGAAAATAAGTCCAGTTACCCAATGAAAACGAAAATTGAAATTAAAATGCAAATTCAGTGTCATTTAAAATAATTATGGGTGTTATTTTGTGCAATTTAACCCAATTTAATGAATTATTGAAGAAATAAAGAGAACGTGAATATGAGTCTGCAACAGGGAAAGTCGAGTGTTGCCCATATCAGATTTTTAATTTCCCTGCAATACATGGTAATGTATAGGGAAAGTATTGGAATCATGTCGAAAATCGCAACTCGAGTTTTCGACGGATCTACACGTTTCGAGACCTCTAGAATACGAAAAAACTATTTTTAGCGTGACGTCTGTGTGTATGTCTGTCTGTCTGTGTGTCTGTCTGTCTGTCTGTGCAGATTTTGCATCCACTTTAACTAAAAAACTAATTGACCGAATTTCATAAAATTTGGTAGGTAAGTCACTTGTGCACGAATCTGGTGCTGATTAGTTTTGGGTATGACTCGGGTTAAAAGAACCCGCCTTTTTTTGCGAAATGGCCCGCAAAAGCTTGTATCCACTCTAACTGAAAAACTAATGGACCGAATTTCACAAAATTTGGTAGATAAGTCGCTTGTAGGTCACCCTGGTGCTGATTAGATTTTGGTATAATTCGAAAAAAATAACCTGCCTTTTTTTGCAAAATGACCCGCAAAAATCATCAAAATCTAAACTTAAGAACTACGTATGCTCAAATATAGCCATTAAATGCTTGTTTAATACGTAATTTTTAGCGAAGAAAAGAATAAGACCAACCCCATTACACTAGGACTAGCCGTTCTCGAGATATTTTAGTTTTTCGTATTTGTCCTACACCATTTTTGAAAATAAGTCCAGTTTTCAAATGAGAACGAAAATTGAATTAAAAATTAAATAAAGTTAATTTAAATAAATAGAACGTGAATATAAGTCTGCAGGGAAAGTTATGTGCTGCCCACATCAGATTTTTAATTTCCCTGCAATACATGGTAATGTATAGGGAAAGTATTGGAATCATGCCAAAAATCCCAACTCGAGTTTTCGACAGATCTACACGTTTCGAGACCTCTAGAATACGAAAAAAACATTTTTAGCGTGACGTCTGTGTGTGTGGCTGTCTGTCTGTGCAGATTTTGTATCCACTTTAACTCAAAAACTAATGGACCGAATTTCATAAAATTTGATAAGCAAGTCACTTGTAGGCGAAACTGATGCTGATTAGTTCTGGGTACGATTCGAGATAAAAGAACCCCCTTTTTTTGCGAAATGGCCCACAAAAGCTTGTATCCACTCTAGTTGAAAAACTAATAGACCGAATTTCACAAAATTTGGTAGATAAGTTACTTGTAGGATACTCTGGTGCTGATTAGATTCTGGTACGATTCGGAAAAGAACAACCTGTCTTTTCTTGTAAAATGGCCCGTAAAAATCGACAAACTCTAAAATAAAAAACTACATATGCTCAAATATATCCATTAAATGCTTGTTTTATACGTAATTTTTAACGAAGAAAAGAATAAGACCAACCGCATTACACTAGGACTAGCCGTTCTCGAGATATTTTAGTTTATTCGTTTTTTCTCTACACTACTTTTGAAAATGAGTTCAGTTACCAAATAAGAACGAAAATTGAATTAAAAGTGAATTAAATTTAATTAAAATAAGGAGAACGTGGATATAAATAAGTCTGCAGAGAAAGTCATGTGATGCCTACATCAGATTTTTTAATTTTTAAAGAAAAGTTTAAGAGAGCTTTTGCCGTCTTTGCGATTCTAATTTCCAGTAATCCCCCCAAACGTTGTTATTCACAGAATAGTTCAAATCTCTTCAGTCCTATTATCTCACATCCCAGATAGCGCAGACTGTATCTTGTGAGATTTAAACATCATTGTTGCAAGAAATTAGCCTCGACTCGATTGATCCCACGCTCGAACCGATAACTGCTGCGACTTCCATCCCACCAAAAAATCACCTCATTGTCTCCGGATCATCGGCATCGATTAATCGGCCTACGTGACCGCGCATTTTTCCGATCACAAAATTCGTGAACGCCGGATTGGCAGCAGCAAGAAACGGAAACAAACGCGGTGAACTCCGGACCGGCAGACGGTTGGGTTCTCTGCGTCCGTCTTGTGGGTCGTATTTGCATCGAGTGAGTGGCAGCAAAGTTCGTTTCCGGGGTTGAAGGGTAGGGCAGGTGATGCATTGATATATCGTGATGAGTTTGTGGCGAATTAGCTATGTTTTGAGGAAAAGAAAAAAAAATCTAACTAATGAATTAAGTAAAAACGTTCATACTAGAACACTGGCGTAACTCCAAATCTTGCCACCACCCCTTTTCCTTCTAAAAAATTCCGATCTGGAGCTTTCAACTATTTGCTATTTACATAATAAGTATTTTTAATTTAACAGATTAAATATATAATGAAATTCTCTAATACACATAACAGAAAATAAGACATAGGAAACTAAAATATACCTAATGTTTCTTCATTTAAGGAGAAATTGAATAACATATGAGTAATGTTTCCTTCAAATTCTTCATTTAAGGAGAAATTGAATAAAATATGTGTAATGTGTTCTTCCAATTCTTCATTTAAGGAGAAATTGAATAAAATATGAGTAATGTTTTCTTCCAATAAACACGCACCTCTCTTTCTTCCAGGCACACGCACACGCGTGCGCGCACACACACACACACACGCGCGCGTTATGCTAAAAATAGTTTTTTCATATTCTAGAGATCTCGATACGTGTAGATCCGTCGAAAACTCGAGTTGCGATTTTCGGCATGATTCCAATACTTTCCCTATACATTACCATGTATTGCAGGGAAAGTAAAAATTGACATTCTGCAATTTTGTTATTAAGGAACCCCGATTTAGCGTTTCTCCTGCAGAACTGATCTTAAAACGGAAAATACGGAAAACACAATAACCGGGAAACTCTATTTTAACCACAGTCTATAAAAATCTAGGAAAAAGGGTAAGAAAATAAATACAGCACTTACTAATACTTTTACTGTAATAACTGTTAATAGGGAAAGTATTGGAATCGTGTCGAACATCGAAATTCCAGTTTTTGACGGATCTACACGTTTCGGGACCTCTAGAATATGATAAAACCATTTTTAGCGTGACGTCTGTGTGTGTGTCTGTTTGTTTGTTCAGATTTTGTATTCCACTCTAACTCAAAAACTAATTGACCGAATTTCATAAAATTTGGTAGGTAAGTCACTTGTGGGGGAATCTGGTGCTGATTAGTTTTGGGTACGATTCGGGATAACAGAACCCGCTTTTTTCTGCGAAATGGCCCGCAAAAATTGCCTTTATCCACTCTAACTGAAAAACTAATGGACCGAATTTCACAAAATTCGATAGACTGCTTGTCAGTCACCCTGGTGCTGATTAGATTTTGGTACGATTCGGAAAAAAATAACCTGCCTTTTTTGCGAAAAGGCCTGCAAAAATCGTCAAAATCTAAAATACAACTCTATGTATGCTCAAAAGTATCCATTAAATGCTTGTTTTGCACGTAATTTTTGACAAGTAAAATAATAAGACCAGCGCTATTACTCTAGCACGAACCGTTCTAGATATATTTTAGCTTTTTAGCAATTTTGTTACGCCCCTTTTAAAAGAAAAACGTCCATTTATCAAATAAAAACAAACATTGAAATAAAAGTGCAAATTCAGTGTTATTTTGCACAATTAAACGGAAATTAACGAGTTATGAAAGATAAAACGAAAGAGAAAATAAATTTAATTCAGTAGGGAAATTCATGTGCTGCCCGCATCAGAGATCACTTGTTAAAAGTTTAATTTAAAAAGTTTAATTTATGATTCCCATAGAAAAATTCCGAATGTATCAAAAGTGCTAAAAACCCTATAATTTTGCGATTCTCTAAATTAAATTTGATTAACTATTAAAATGTCTCCCGAGTTCTCAGGCAAAAAACACTATATTTACAGAAACGAAACAATTAAGAAAAACAGCGTAATCCAGCAGCTCAGGCATGTCTACAAAAGTTAACTAATATAAGGTGTGCCCACTTTCAGTTCTATTACCATATGCGATATCTCCTTTCGGAGGGATATCTCTTCTGAACAATACACCCGGCAGGAGCGAGGCGCCAGTCGGAGCAAAATCTGTCTCGTTGTCTTCGTTTATTTGCCCAGGAAACATTTTAAACAGCTATTTCGAATAGTATATCAAGTGATATAACTTCCAGTGTGTGTGAGTTTGATTTTCAAAGTCTCGTGGGACTAGTCTCTGGATAAGATGTACAGAATCTTACCTTAATGTCCAACTTGACCTGTACAAACTGTACCAACTTGACCTGTACAGAATCCTACCTTAATGTCCAACTCTGGATAAGATGTACAGTATACTACCTTAATGTCCAACTTGACCTTGAACGTCCAAAGGGGGAGGACAAGTGCCTCTATTTCCCTCTCCTATGAGCGCTTATGGTCCATTCTACTCTAAATTTTAATATAGGTCAATTCCATGTAGAAGTCTCATTTATGCCTCAAAAGAAAATTTTCAGATTATTGCCTATTTTCAGAGGATTTTAAATTTTTAGATGTTTATGTGTATTAGTAAAAAAATCTAATGTGGGCAACACATGACTTTCCTTATATAATGCAATGAATTTACTACTTTTGCAGTAAAAAAAATAGGTTTTTCTTATAGTAGATACTTATATTCTTTCCAAGATATTGAATTTTCGACAATTAGTCGTCATTTTCATTGATTTAGCGTCATTTTTATCCATTTGGCGAGATTTTCGTTAATTTGACAACATTTCAAAAAGTCGCCAAGTTGGCGACATTCCGCCAAATTCGTCGCCAAGCTTTACTGACGGAGAAATAAGTTATTCTTATAGCAGATAAATGACTATTGGCGCTCAAATACAAAAGTATTACTCGAAGTATCTTTTCTCATGAATGGAATGAGCTAGATCCACGAGATTGATGTCACCTAATTTTTCGCATGGTATTACATATGAAAAGTGAACATGTTTCTCAATAGGAAATATATTTTTTTTTATTTTATATGACTTTTTGATAATTTTTTTGAAAAATGTGCAATATCTCGAGAACGGCTCATGTTAGCGCTCTAAAATTTATGTTAATCGTTTTCTAATGAAAAATTACATAAGAAATGTCTATTTGCGTAACTGCATTAGCGGTTTTGATTTTTTGACGATTTCTTCAAAATTTCACTCGAAAATTTAGGGGGGTTCTGAACATTCCATTACGTTTAAAAACAATAGGCTTTCAGTGTTTACGGATTGTGATTTTATACCAAATTTCGTTCGAATCGGTCCATTCGTTCGTCTGTTATCGTCTCCCCCCCCCCCCCCCCCCCCACACACACACAGACATCACTTCAAAAATATTTGATTCGTGATCAGGAATGCTTGAAACGTGCTCTCTCGTCGAAAACTCGAATTCGAATTTTCGACCCCGTCACAATACTTTCCTTATACATTATGTATATAAGGAAAGTAAAAACTTTAGATTTCATGTAACAATATAGAGGAATAAAAATGCACTACACATATAACTGACATCATAAAAAATTGATGCTGTTACATCAGTTACCAAAGTATGTTACGTCAGTTACAAAATATATTGTAATATTTATAATTATGCTTGGTAAATAAAATATAAATAAGTATACGTTTAGTTTATTAGTTATTTAATATTGTTTATAAGCAAAAAACACCATTCTAGCTTTAACATGTTGTTAGTATGTATTTAACTTTTTACTTAATCAGCAATTGCATCTTGTCCAATTGCGTTAGGCCAGTTACTCAAATTTAAAATGAAATTATAGAAGTATATTCATAGCATGAAATTTTTAAGTTGTTATATGTCAGTCACTGGTAATAAATATTTAAGTAATAATATTTAATAATTATTTAATTATATTACACAGGTAATAAAGCATAAAGTTTTACTTTGTCATTTTTAGTAAATGTATAAAGAAGCCCTAAATCTTGTATTGACTGGTACGTCACTTAGAGTGGAACTGTGATCTATCTATAGGCGCATAAATAGTCAATAATTTTGAATTATTATGATACAAAGTACTCCATATATTTTCTTGGATATAATAAGATTTCCCATTCCAATTAAATGTTTATATAATTTTTAAAATAATGTAATGTATAAAAACTTACATGTTAAAAATTTGCATATCGTATTCAACCAAATATTTTAGAATTTTTAAATGACTGAAATTACAGTTACCGGTATTTTAGAGCCCCACAAAAATCAATGAACGATATATAAATGCGCTTAAATGATTAACTGTTTAAGGCTTAAAATTTTTCATTGATGGGAATATTCGTTCTGGAGTTATCGTCCATTCCAAACATACACACACACATACAACGGACATCTATCAAAGAATGTTTTAAATGAATTCAAGAAGCCGTAAAAGGGTGTTTGCTTATTCGTCAAAATCTCGAACTCGAAAACTTTCGGTTAAACAATACGTTCTCTATACAATAGAGTGAGAAGAAAAATATAAATGTATTTCTTTTCAACTGTATCTATTTATTTCTTCGTAAATGCGCCGGTGTTAATATTTCCATTTGACAATCATTGTTTTTTATTGCGAAATAAGTACTCGGAAATTATGCAAGAAATGCAGAAATTTCACCTGTCCATTTATTTTCAAAACATTCTTTACTTCTTCTGTTGATGTAGAAGACCCGAATTTTCGTCTGCGTTGAAAAGAACATTTCTAGTTGTCGATCAGCATGCAGTTTTCTGAAATTTAAAACTTTCTGAGGGCGTAACCATTGAAACCAAGGGGATGCCAAACGAGCTAGTTTTAGTTCACCTCGTGATGTCATTGGTAGAAAATGTGCGCGCATTTTGCTATCGTCTTCTAAACAACGTCATAATTTTAACTATTATCCGAACAAATTTATTAACTACAAGCAGTATACTCGTTCTCCGCAGAGAATGTATAATATATACAAAGAAACTTTAAATTTGCAATTATGCGCACATTCCTGGAGTATTCTAAATGGGATTGTTATTCAAAACATTATATTAAAATGTTTAATTTAACTCTCCAAAAACTAAGTATATAAGAATCTCTGTTCTCACTATAGAAATTTATCTTCACAGGTAGATCTGAAGAATAAAACATCCTAGTCGCGTTTGTACAAAAAATATAATTTGGAAAATTTTTTACAAAAAATGTGAAACTGGATCAGTGTATGCCCAAATGAAAGCCCTAAAATGGCATTAGAAGTATAGCATATATTTTGCATAGTGAGAACAGAAATTCTTATAATACTTTTTAGGAAAATTAAATATTTTAATAAAATGTTTTAAATGACAAGGTCAATGTCATTTATAACCCGTATTAGTTTTATTCTGCTTCAAAAATTGTCGAGACTCTAATATATGAATTTGAAAAATCTTTGTCAAAATAAAACAGAGACTTAAGGATTTAAAAGTATCAATAATCCCTGTAACCTTTCAACCTGAAATAATTGATATAATCCAGTGAAAAATGTAATTCCGCTAAAGTTTATTTTTATATACATTTCTTAATTATTTAAATCGAAAAAAACTTTCGTCTACTGTATAAACTCATTGGGTTTAATTCCATTGCTCCACACATACACAGAGATTTTGAATTTTATTTATATAGATTATACATTTAGAATGAAGATATTTTACGATTATTAAAGCAAATTAAAAGCACAGTCATTTTACATCTCTGTAAACATGATTACTGATGTTGTCATTTCTAAACACATAAATATTATAAAAATGTGAATGAAATGAAGTGGCTGAAACATAGATCAGCATCAATTTTCAACAAAAATCCCGCAATAAGAATTAGTAAACCGCAAATGTATTTTTAACACTTTACAACATAGTTGAAAAGTGTTTATGACTTTGTTCATTCTGTCTGTCTGTCCGTTAGCACGATAACTGCCGTAAAAATTACTTTATCAAAATGAAATTTTAGTATGTTTTTCAGACGGTCTGTCGGACCTATGGGAATATAAATAAATAATATCACCCAATTAGTTTTTTATTGAACCCGGGTTGAAAAAATGAAATACATTGAACCCTATGGGACCTAATTTTTCAAACATTTTTTAAGCAAATTTAAAATTCCCAAATTGCTTCGAAATTTTTAAGAAATATTCACATTATCCCATAAGATATATAAAAAAAATTTCAGTAAAATATGTTAAGTAGTTTAATTAAAAATTATTCAATATAGGGAAAAAAACAAATTCAATTAAATTCTGACTTTTGGGAAATCCTCCAGAAATAAAACAGAGATATATCATATAATAAATATCTTTCCAAGAGCTTGATCATTTTGCCTACGGCAGACTGGCAGAGGGTCTACAGACTAACAAGATTAGGTTACTTGGCTGTGAAGGTAGAGGCCTTCAGAGCACGGGGCTTCAAAATCTGCTACCGGTACCAACAGTTCAATCACTCCTCGGAGAACTGCAGTATGCCACCAAAGTGCCTTAAGTGTGCTGAAGAACACTTCACAAGAGACTGCCAGAGACCTAGGTCTGAAAAGGCTACGTGTGCAAATTGCAATGGAGACCACCCAGCGAACTTCAGGCAATGCCCGAAGAATCCCTGGAACAGAGGAAAGGCACCGGGGTATGCCCCCCCTCCCCAAAATCAGATACCCCCTTGGAGGCAAAAGGCCCTCGGATTAAACTCCCAGGCACCCCCTCAGGGCTCCTCGCACACTGTGCCACAGATAAATAGATACCAATCTTCAGCACCCACCAGATCGGTGCAAGAGCAGGCCCCCAAACCTTCGTCTTCCAGAGAATTGACTCCGGAAGAAGTAAAACTGGCTACTATAGCCATTATAAAGAGAAAGGAAGCCGAAAAAGCCAGACAGGCGGAACTAGAAGCTAAAATTGTAAATCAATATGCTAAATCAAAAGAAGAAATCAAAACACGTGAAGCCAAAACTAAACGAGTCAGAGAGGAAGAGCTCGCGCAAACCCAGCTGTTAGAAAAAACGGTTGAAAAAAGGCAAAAAACTACTGAGGTCCAAAAGGATACTCACAAAAATGACCAAACCGCGGTTGAGGCTGAGGATATGGAAGCTGAGACCGAACCTGCTGGTAAAACCAATGATGAAAAGATGGATGAAATCCTCAACCTCATCAGAGGATTTATCACCATGTTCGACCTAGATGCAATGAAACACCTGTTGATGCAGTTCGCAGAGCTAATACAAAAAAAGAGTGATCCAATGCAAATGGTCTTTGAGGCTTTTAAATTAATCGCGGATTTTAAAAATAACAGTGAGAATCAAACCCGCCATGGCTAGGTCCCAAAAAGAAAGCTTTAAAATAATATTTTGGAATGCGAACGGCATATCTCCAAGAATAAATGAACTTAGGAGCTACGTAAATGAAAATGATGTAGATGCCCTGTTAATTCAGGAAACTAAAGTTAGAGAGAATAAAAAACTAAATATAGCGAACTATATTGGCTATCACAACCTAAGCTCAAATACAACTGCTAGAAACCCCCATGGAGGAACAGCAATATATATCAAAAGAAATATTCCCCACGAGGAAATAAACAACATAAATCTTCAAGGAGTAGAAAATACTAGCATAAAAATTAAAATAAATAATGTAAACCCATTTATCCTAACTTCAATATATGTCAAAAACATGAGTGGTATAAATGTAGCTGCGCAGCTGGAACTGCTTTTCTCGCGATATCCAAACACAATACTCGCGGGCGACTTCAATGCACACCACCGAGCGTGGGGCAGCAGGAGAGCCAACATACGCGGTACACAGATACACAGATTACTGAACACAACAAACACCAACATCATTGCACCGTCGAGACCAACCTGCTTCTCAGGTGCCAACGGCTCATTCATAGACTTTGTCCTAACGTGAAATATAGAATACGCTCACACAATTGATA
The DNA here is from genome assembly GCA_951213105.1 of Amaurobius ferox. NCBI lineage: Eukaryota > Metazoa > Arthropoda > Arachnida > Araneae > Amaurobiidae > Amaurobius > Amaurobius ferox. The sequence continues at coordinate 81,533,525 of OX578155.1, read as the reverse complement.
CCCTGGATGAATTCGACTCGGATCATTTACCGGTATTGGTGACATTCGATCTGAACACTCCGCTTCCAGCCTCTCTGGGACAAGAGAGGGTGAACTGGAACGTTTTCAAAAGAGCACTTTTTGAGCCGCACTTGGCAGTACCCAACATTATGAGCACGGCGGATATTGACTCTGCCACACACACACTCACAACAGAAATCAAGAGAGCTATTGCCTCTGCCACAACACGTCGTGAGTCACCAAAAATGCCCACACTTTCCCACCATGTCAAACAATTAGTTAGGCAAAGGAACAGAATGCGTAAGACATGGCAGGCTAATAGAGACCCTACCCTCAAAAGGGAGCTTAACAGACTCACGTGGAAAGTCAGGGATAAAATTGTCGCAGAAAAGCAGCAACAGTATAAAGAGTTAATTGAATCCCTTAGCCCGGAAGACGTATCGCTTTGGCAATTCGCTAAAAGACTCAGAAAACCTCAAATCAAACTCCCGCCACTAATAGATGGCGTTAAAATCGCGTACTCAGATGAAGAAAAAGCAGATGCGCTTGCTAGGCATTACGAAAAGCAATTTGAACCAAACCACGATCTAATGTGTCAGGACACCCTAAGAATGGTTAGGCAAACTCTAAACAACTTCAGGAACTCCCCGGTCACGGCTGAGATTAACCCAGCCACCCCGCAAGAGATAATTGATATCATCAAAAACCTTAAAAACCGTAAAAGCCCAGGGCACGACAAAATCAGGAATATCGCGGTCAAAAACTTACCCCTAAATATAATATTTTACTTGACCACCCTAATAAACAAAATACTAAAACTAAATTATTTCCCCAAAGAATGGAAGGAAGCGATAATTATAGCGATCCATAAGCCTGGTGAGGATGCCACAATTCCAGCCAACTACAGACCAATCAGCTTACTACCGACACTTAGTAAAATTACTGAGAAAATAATTCTTAATAGACTGAACACGCACCTTAGTGAGAATGATATTATCATTCCGGAGCAGTTTGGATTTCGGCCAAAACACTCCACCACTCATCAATTGCTGAGAGTGGTAGAGTACATATCTTCTGGACTTAATAGTAAGACACCCACAGCTGCGATTTTTCTTGACATACAAAAAGCATTTGATAAAGTGTGGCACTGTGGATTAGGATACAAATTGATCACTCTAAAAGTCCCTGACGCACTTGTCAAACTTTTAATCTCATACCTAAATAACAGACACTTCCAAGTTAGAGTAAAAGATAACTTGTCTACACCCAAGCTCATTAAAAGTAGTGTACCGCAAGGATCCATCCTGGGCCCGACACTCTTTAACATATATTTAAATGACATCCCCAGGACCCTAGACACGGAGCTGGCACTCTATGCAGACGACAGTGCGATACTTGCAAAACATCCTTACGTCTCAGTAATGCACAGACAGCTACAACAACACTTAGACATACTCCAAACATGGTTGAAAAAATGGCGAATAAAATTAAACCCCAATAAATGTCATTGGATTTATTTCTCTAGAAAACGTAAACCTCCGCCGCCTCTGTACATAAACAACCATGCCCTAAAAGCGGAAAAATCTACTAAATACCTAGGTGTAACGATAGATTCCCACCTAACCTGGAAACAGCACGTAACGAACTTAATCAAAAAAGCGTATATGGCCACAGGAGCCTTATACCCAATGATAGGAAACGGAAATCTAAGTTATCAAAATAAACTCCTAATTTATAAATCGGTCATCCGCCCGGGAATGCTGTATGCAGCACCCGTATGGGGATATGCCTGTAAAACTACTATAGACAAAACAAAACAAAACCCTAAGGATTATAAGGAAAGCTCCTAGATACTTAAGAAACTCGGTAATTAGGAAAGACTTCAAAATAAAAACTGTTAGAGCCCAAATTAAAAAGCTAGCGCTTAAATTCTATAAAAATCTGCCATCTGTTCCAAATGAGCTACTATTCAATCTACATGACTATGATCATCGCAAAGCCAAATCACGTAAGAGACCCCGCGCGGTACTTAATATTGAAAATCGGAATTAGGTAAGTCCCAACTTAAATAGTTGATATTAAATTAAAACTCGATCAATGTTTTCTAAAAAATGTTCTTAAACCTTAAACTGCCAAATTGATAGGAAATCCTTAGAACTGCATCAACTCCCCAAAATTACTCAAACTCTAAATGTGCAACAAACTGCCACACTAGGAGCTAAGTCAAATAATAAAAACAGTAAATCAAAAACCTCGAACCTCCAACTATGGGCAAATGAAATAATGTCACAGTATGAAGATAAGAACCACACCTAGAGATTGGAGATTAAAGGCGCTTCGCGCCTGGTGCTCTTTTCTGGACGAAACCCATCACTTGATCATTTTGTATATGAGAGAGGCTTCACATTTAAAAATAAATTTGGTAGATAACAATTTTTCAATTTTTTTTTTTTAATTTTATATAACTCTTCATGATCTACTTATTTGATGGCATTTTTAATGCACTTTCCTACGTCCTAGAGAGTTAAAATTTGTACACAGCTTAAATTTGTTGAACATTTTATTCTACAAAAATTTGGTGGATCTTTAAATATAGATCATACATTTTTTTTCAAAATGGCCTGCGAATAATCCCCGTTCACTTCTATAAATCATTGTTGTAATATTGTTAAAAATTCTGATGTGGACAGCACATGTCTTTCCCTGCAGACTCATATTCACGTTCTCTTTATTTCTTCAATAATAATTTGAGTTTATCTAAACAAAATAACAGCCATACGTATTTTAAATGACATTGAATTTGTACGTTAAACTTAAATTTGGTTCTCATTTGATAGCTGGACTTATTCTCAAAGGTGGCGTAGCGAAAACGCGAAAAAACTAGAATATCTCAAGAACGGCTATAGCCGTTCTTGAGATATTCTAGTTAGACTATAGTCTTAGTTAAGACTATAGTCTTAGAGTAATGGGGTTAGTCTTATTCTTTTTGTTGTCAAAAATCACGTATAAAATAGGAATTTAATTGATATAATTGAGCACACGTAGTCTTTTATTTTTATATTTAACGATTTTTGCGGGCCATTTCGCAAAAATAGCCCGTTCCTTTTTCCCGAATCGTACTAGAATAACCTACAAATGATTTATATACCAAATTTTGTTAAATTTGGTATATAAATCACTTGTAAGTCATTGAAATATTATACACCAAATTTTGTTAAATTTGTTCCATTAGTTTTTAGCTAGAGTGGATAAAGGCAATTTCTGCCGGCCATTTCGCAAAGAAGGCAGATTCTTTTATTACGAATCGTACTATAATCTAATGAACATCAGAATTTCCCACAAAAAACATACCTACCAAATTTTATGAAATTCGGTCCATTAGTTTTTCAATTAGAGTGGATGTAATATCCTCACAGACACACAGAAACATACACAGATACACCCTTACACACACAGACGTCTTCCTAAAAATAGTTTTTTCGTGTTCTAGAAATCCCAAAATGTGTAGATCCTTCGAAAATTCGAGTTCCGATCTTCGGCACGATTCCAATACTTTGAATACATACACACACACACATATTATCTGTGTATCTAAATTCCGTGCCTATGCAATTACAATAGTTGTGATTTTAAATGATCCCTAAACTTTTATTATTTCTTCAACGAAGCCTAATTTTAACTTATGCAGAATGCAAATACTTCAAGCGATTGTAAGGTGAGTTACATTAGAATGGCTAAATTTTTTTCACACAAAATTATTTAGCTCTGGAGTCTGGAATACAAGTTATATGAATGAAATATTCATTGATTTTGCATAGAGAATCAGATGATTTATATTTTGATACAGTTTTAAATATTTAAGTATAATAAATTACTGTAGTACGGTGATAATGTAAAATATATCACCACTGAATGTATCACATTTTAGAAATTTTTAAATGAAATTGCATTTCAGTTGGAAAGTGTTTCATAATCAATGCTTTATTGATCTTTCTTGTATCTTATAGTGGTTCTTTTATAGAGTAACTTAAATCTGCCAATTTGAAGTTCGATGTAACAGTATGAATGCAAGTTAGGATAATGATATATATATATTTCCTTGCTTTTATCTGAAAATGGAAGATTCTGCATCAACACAGTTCATGAGAACAATTATATTTCAAAAATTTAACAACTAAAGAAAATAATTTTGCGTTTGTAATTTAAATTTAACCTTTAATCCGAAAGTGTTCTGTAATTTGGCAACGTATTCTTCGGCTAATCACATCACACTTTTATAGTTCTAAACATTTTTTGATTGGATGCTGGACTGACGGCGTAACCTTATATTAACGAATCTTGATTGAAGTGAAACATTTGCTTCACACTTTCGTGGTACAGAATTTAATTTTCGGGGTCTATTTTTAATAGAAATCTATTTTATTAAAATATATTTCTATAGAATCTATTACTTTCCTTATATACATAATGTATAAGGAAAGTATTGTGACGGGGTCGAAAATTCGAAATCGAGTTTTCGACGGGAGAGCACGTTTCAAGCATCCCTGATCACGAATCAAACATTTTTGAAGTGATGTCTGTGTGTGTGTGAAAGTATGTGTGTGTGTCAGTGAGTCTGTGGAGACGATAACTGACGAACGAATGGACCGATTCGAACCAAATTTGGTACAAAAACCACAATCCGTAAACACTGGAAGCCTATTGTTTTTATATGTAATCGAATGTTCAGAACCCTCCTAAATTTTCGAATAAAATTTTGAAAAAATCGTCAAAAAATCAAAACCACTAATTAAGTTGCGTAAATAGACATTTCTTATGTAATTTTTCATTAGAAAACGATTGACATAAATTTTAGAACGCTAACATGAACCGTTCTCGAGATATTGCACATTTTTCAAAAAATTATTAAAAAGTCATATAAAATAAATATATATTTCCTATTGAGAAACATGTTCACTTTTCATATGCAATACCATGCGATACATATGGTGACATCATTCTCGTGGATCTAGCTCGTTCCATTCATGGAAAAAGATACTTTTGAGTAATACTTTTGTATTTGAACGCCAATAGTCATTTATCTGCTGTAAGAACAACTTATTTCTTCGTTCATAACGCTTGGCGAGATTTTGGCGACGAATTTGGCGGAATGTCGTCAACTTGGCGACTTTTTGAAATGTTGCCAAATTAATAAAAATCTCGCCAAATGGATAAAAATGACGCTAAATCATTGAAAATGACGACTAATTGTCGAAAATTCAATATCTTGGAAAGAATATAAGTATCTACTATAAGAAAAACTTATTTTCTTTACTGTAAAAGTAGTAAATTCATTACATTATATAAGGAAAGTCATGTGTTGCCCACATCAGATTTTTTTAAATAGGAATCGACACGAGGAACGCACGAAATAAGTATATAGAAGGATATAAACACCTGTCAAATAAACTGGAGTATAGCTCAACTCAACTCAACTTTCTGATACTAGAATCCATTATTTAGTAGCTTTTTCAAATTTTACAAGAACAATTTTGAAAAATCGGTATTGTGGGTTCAAATTATTAGAATGATAGCGTGTTACCCTTCACTTTAAAGGACTTGATAAAATCTTCCGATTGATACCACACTTTACTATATACCTCCAGGGGGGATTTGCCCCTCGCCCCCCCCGAGGTGGGCTAAGTACGTCACAAACACAAAAATATTGTACCGCGGCTGCATTTCACAAAACCCACATTCGAATTTTCGACCCCGTCACAATACTTTTCTTATACATTATAATATTTATATAAGGAAAGTAAAAATAGTCAAAACGTGTTCAAGAGGTTTTAAAACAGATATTGGCATAAAAAATTTTCGTGAAGACAATACTTTCTTAAGTACTATGTATGAGAAAATAAAACATAATTAAAATTATTACTTGAGCATTTAGGACTGAAAATATTGCAAAACAAACATGTAAAGATAGGTGTATAAAGTTCACGATACATAGCTAACATGAAAAGTATAAAATAATCATCTTAGCCCTTTTCCTTTTACTTTATTTTTGAGCAGAACAATGAGATATTTATTAAAAGCAGTGAATTGCAGATCACGAAATTTCAATAAAAACTTAGTAGCTCGTGCCTTTTTTTAATTTACGGCTTTTTTTAGTTTTTATTTTGGGGCGACTGTATAAGATAAAAATCGTGCAAAAAAAGACGTGCAAAATAAATCACGAGTTTCATTACCAACAGTACTTCCGACTTATTTTCTCAAGAAAACCTGAAAATGTAAAAAGAAGAACATGTATTAAAAAAAATAAAAAAAATAAAGAGGGGGGGGGGGGGGAGGGGGCTGTGCCCTTGTTTGTGATAGACACTAATAAATAATTTCAATAACAACTAATTTCAAAACAGCAAATTTTATGAAATTTCAAAATAATATACGTATATTTTTTATTTTTGCATGATAAAGTTCATTTTTATGAATGCACATCTATGCATCGTGTATAATAAAAGAAGGTGCCTGTATGTGACGTCTGTATCGAACAATGGCGAATCGAATAATCACGAAAATCGAACAATCTCGAAATTCGGTACAGGACTAGCTGTTGTTGTTCAAACCCAGACAGTCAGACCTACCATAATTAAAGGAGTAAAGTATCCACAGGGATCGTGCCCTGCTCCCCCTACTGCCAACTTCTCGGAGGGACATCCACATATTTAACGTGCTCCTATTTCACGTGAACATGTTGTGTGAACAGTTTGGGCAGAGTCGAGAATCGAACTCGAGTCGTCTGAGTGCAATCCTCGCGCGCTAACCACTGCGCTATCCCACCCCTGGTTCAGGACTAGTTGAACTTCTGAGGCCTTTCTTGTATCTCGGCGAGAATTTTGTAAAAATTCGAATTAATTTAAAAGTTACGAACTTAAAAGTCTAAATTTAGCCGAAATTTCGTCACTTTAAAATCAATTTATTCCAGCATACAATTTTCCCTTGCGCAAGAAATATGAAAGAAATTCGCAGACATTATGTCTGAAGCTGGAGCAGTTTACAAACGGGAAATTAGTTTTAATATTTAAAAGTCTAACTCTTTGAATTTTAGAGATATTGTTTTCATTTCACAAACGCAACATTATTTTAGCAAAGATAGGAAGAAAACTCGCCGAGATTACATTTAATCCTTAATCTTTACTTCTCTTAGTAAAGAACTTGTTTTCTTTCTTTCTTTTTTCTGTCTGCGATTTCAAGAATTTTTATTTAGCATGCTTATTTAAGACTTATCAAAGGAGCATATTAAGGGCTTATTACCCCCCCCCCCCTCCTATGTAGTACAATTGTAATGGTTGTGAAAGGAAAGAGCACAGCACGAAAATGATTTTGTTCAAATTAAGCTATTTTGAAATTGAGTGATGTTATCTGTATTTGTTTTATTCACGTACCGGGAGCTTATTTAGGATCCAAGCAACACCGTGAAATTCGTTTTAGTATATATATAATTGAAAGTACGTCTGTTTGTCTGCTCTCTATATAAATCCACAGTTTTTGTTCGGAAGGAAAAAAAAATGTTCGTTTACCCCCAGAAGTGAAATTCACGCAAGTAATTGATATCCCAGTGAGTTTTCATCTAACTTAGTCAAATTTTCAGAGCCCACTTATAATATTAAAATAATTTTATGTCCCAAAAATCGGAAATGTATCTTTTAAATTCACGAATTTAGAATATAGCGAAAATTGATCACAGTCCATGTGTATACAAAAAATCTGAGATGTCATTCACAAACCACCTGTGTCTGCAACGCGAACACGGAAGATCGTTTGCAGTTGTGAAGGATAAATACAGTATCGTGGCAATTAATTGAGAAATGCAGTTTCTTTTATAAAATTCAGTTTTATTCAAGTTTTCTATGGATACATTTAAAACTAATAAGTGATATGACCTCCCCGAGACTTTATAACATCACAGACACGTTTCGGCATGGAATGTACTAGACTAGCACATGTAGTTTTAATTTCAACGTCTCTGAACCATATGTCAATAACGGCCGAAATTAGTTTGTCCATCGTCGTACAGTCAAATTTGTGAAGCCGTTTTTTGACAATAGCCCACAAATTTTCTATGGGATTCAAGTCTGGTGAATTCCCGGGCCAATCCAGTACGGTAATATTTTTTTTGAGCAGACATTTTTGATTCGCTTCGAAGTGTGACATGGCGGGCTGTTTTGTTGGAAAACGCAATCTCCGTTCGGCCACAGTTTAGCCATGGTTGGAAGCACTTTTCGGGTCAATATGACTTCGTAACTGGCACTGTTCATCATTCCCTCTACGGGAACAAGAGATTCTGTTCCCAAAACGCTGAAACAACCCCAAAACATCTTTTTGGGCGGATGCTTGGGTGTTTGATTGATGTGGTGCTGATTGAGAGGTTCTCCTTGGCTCCTTCTCACGAACATAGATCTAAATCCCTGAACCACAAAATGTGTTTCGTCAGAAAAGAGAACTTTCTCCCAGTCCTTCTCAGTCCATGTTTTGTATTTCCGTGCCCATTCCAACCTTTTTTTCTTCATGCGAAGCGTCAGAAGCTGCTTCTTGTACGGTCGACGTGCTCTCCGTCCGCGTTCTAACAGCCTGTATCGCACTGTTGAAGGTGCAATATCAACACCAGCTGCCACCATGGACTTAGACAGGTCAAAACTGGTTAATCGAGGATTTTTAACACTCATTCGATGTAAAGTTTTGTCGTCACGAGTCGAAGTTGATCTTTTTCGGCCGCATCTTCCAGAGCGGTTGGTTCCAGCATTTCCTGTTTCCTGAAACCGCTTCCAGATCCTCCCGACACTTGCTGTACTCACTCCACATATTTTACCTATTTCCTCGAACGTCTTAGAAGTGTGTTCTCTAAGCACAATCACTTTAGCACGTGTTTCCGCGCTGATATTCATGACGCTAATGAGCCCCGCAACAACTGAGAAACTACCATTGCGGAACACCTGCCACCTGGCGGAGGAATTTGAACACCTGCTACTTACCAGGTGCATACGAACACCTGCTACTTTGATAATAACTGCAATTTGAACTCTGAGCTAATTTGGAGTGCTTCTTCCTAAGCTTACGTGTGATAAAACGAAAAAAAGGACATTTCTCAATTAATTGCCACAATACTGTAGATCTGACGAAAGACCGAAATGCAACTGATGCCAACATGATACAAGAAACTTTTAAAGAATTTATAAGAAATAATAAGAAATAGAGATTGATATTTTGAATTACGTCATGGATGTTAATGGAATAAAAATAGTTTTAAATGACATAGATAACCGAAATGCAACTGATGCCAACATGATACAAGAAACTTTTAAAGAATTTATAAGAAATATTTCAAAGAATAACTTGAGTGCTAAATCCAAAAAAGAGACGTCGTTTTTTTTTCTTTTCCGATAATGATTATGATACACGTAGAACTAAACACTCTAGAATACGAATAAGAATGTTCAGTAGAGACCCGTTATATATTTAAATGGGTTATAAGAATTAAACCTCAATTAAAAAAAAAAGACTCCTTTATTTATTTATTTATTTATTTTTTGTCAAAAATATACTAGTATATATATGAAAATATTAACTTTCCTGGACATTTTAAAATAATCCACACGAAAAAAAAATTCCCGTAATTACTGGAGTTATAGCTTAAATGCTTCAGGTCATACATGGGAAAATTTATTAAGAAATAATTTCAAAGTCGTTTTTCTCAGAATGTGATTTTTTGACATTGCACGAAAGGTAACTAATTGTAAAGCTTCTCAACATTTTTCCATGGAATTCTCAGAATATATAATATATGTATATCCCTATAAAATGAATTTATAAATTTTTTATATTTTCTAGTTACATAAATGATTTCTAAAGGGAGTTATGTCATTTAAACTTCGAAAAATTTTGTGAAAGCTAAGTGCAACACTGAATAAAATAGAAATGTACACTGAAAATGTACGTTGATGTTTGGTTCATAATAAGTAATTGTTCTTGGACGATATAGTTAGATAACAAAAGTGTTGTGTTGATATAAAATTGTCTGATCACTGAGTGCAAACTGTTATAGCATATCTTTTTACTTTCCTTATATACATAATGTATAAGGAAAGTATTGTGACGGGGTCGAAAATTCGAATTCGAGTTTTCGACGGGAGAGCACGTTTCAAGCATCCCTGATCACGAATCAAACATTTTTGAAGTGATGTCTGTGTGTGTGTGTGTGTGTCAGTGAGTCTGTGGAGACGATAACTGACGAATGAATGGACCGATTCCAACCAAATTTGGTACAAAAATCATAATCCGTAAACACTGGAAGTCTATTGTTTTTATACGTAATCGAATGTTCAGAACCCCCCTAAATTTTCGAATGAAATTTTGAAAAAATCGTCAAAAAATCAAAACCGCTAATAAAGTTACGCAAATAGACATTTCTTATGTAATTTTTCATTAGAAAACGATTGGCATAAATTTTAGAACGCTAACATAAACCGTTCTCGAGATATTGTACATTTTTCAAAAAAATTATGAAAAGTCACATAAAAAAAAAATTCCTATTGAGAAACATGTTCACTTTTCATATGTAATACCATGCGATAAATTAAGTGACATCATTCTCGTGGATCTAGCTCGTTCCATTCATGAAAAAATATACTTTGAATAATACTTTTGTATTTGAACGCCAATAGTCATTTATCTGCTGTAAGAATAACTTTTTTCTGAGTGCATAACGCTTGGCGAGATTTTGGCGACGAATTTGGCGGAATGTCGCCAACTTGGCTACTTTTTGAAATGTTGCCAAATTAAAGAAAATCTCGCCAAATGGATAAAAATGATGCTAAATCAATGAAAATGACGACTAATTGTCGAAAATTCAATATCTTGGAAAGAATATTAGTATCTACTATAAGAAAAACCTATTTTTTTTACTGTAAAAGTAGTAAATTCATTACATTATATAAGGAAAGTCATGTGTTGCCCACATCAGATTTTTGTTGTTGTTGTTCGACAAATAGCTGATAAGTTTTCAACTCTCCATAAAATATAAAAATAAGGAAAATGCGTTTGCAAAATTTCAAAATATTTTAGTATTTATATAGTATATAGTATAATATTTAGTATAATATTTATATAGTATAATATTTATATAGTATAATATTTATATAGTATAATATTTATATAGTATAATATTTATATACTATAGTAATTAGTATTTTAGTATTTAGTTATTTCAAATTCTGTAAAATGTCTTTATTTAAAAAAACATCATTAGTGACGCACACGAAAATTTACACGAGTGACAAAACGCTTTGAGACGCCAACGTTCATCACCAGTGTCAACGTTAGAGAAAATGACAGACGTGAGCTTTTATACACAACCCAAAATCGCGAATACAAAATTTGCATAATCGAATAAACCGATACTATAAAATTATAGTAAATTACAAATATAAATAATTCAAACCAACATCAATTTAAATTTACAAAATAAGTGTACATAAATAAATCAGGCCAACCAATTAAACGTTTCATCAGAAGCAAAGAACTAAGATTTCCAGAAAACCATCATATAAGTATAAAATATTTTTTACATTATATTAAAGAAAAATGCACATTGAGAGAAGACATAAATTTATCACCAGAAAGAAAACTGTGTGTTTCTAAAATGCACACTTTATAAGATAAAAAATGTTGAACGTTGGCGCACATTGAACTTTTTGCATAAGGAGATAAACTCAAGAATAAGACGTGACTAGCTTGGCCTGCCTTTGTGACCTGAAAGGCCCAGGAGGGAAAAGTGTCCCCCTCCCCTTTGCAATTTTTATTTTCACTTTTTAGCATTTCAAGAGTACTATGATAAGTCCTTAAAATCAACATGAATGCTTTTAAAATTTGCACATATTTTAAATCACCAACCAGTGGTCGGAAGTAGCGAAACTACAGTAGTCACTACTTTTTCTCGTAGTTTGTAGTGTAACGCGCTACTTTTAAAAAAAAATCTGATGTGGGCAACACATGACTTTCCTTTATAATGAAATGAATTTACTACTTTTACAGTAAAATAAATAGGTTTTTCTTCTAGTAGATACTAATATCCTTTCCAAGATATTGAATTTTCGACAATTAGTCGTCATTTTCATTGATTTATCGTCATTTTTATCCATTTGGCGAGATTTTCGTTAATTTGGCAATATTTCAAAAAGTCGCCAAGTTGGCGATATTCCGCCAATTTTGTCGCCAAAATCTCGCCAAGCGTTATGGACGAAGAAATAAGTTATTCTTACAGCAGATAAATTGGCGTTCAAATGCAAAAGTATTACTCAAAGTATATTTTTTCATGAATGGAACGAGCTAGATCCACGAGAATGATGTCACCCAATTTATCGCATGATATTATATATGAAAAGTGAACATGTTTCTCAAGAGGAAATATTTTTTTTTCCATTTTATATGACTTTTTGATAATTTTTTTGAAAAATGTGCAATATCTCGAGAACGGTTCATGTTAGCGTTCTAAAATTTATGTCAATCGTTTTCTAATGAAAAATTACATAAGAAATGTCTATTTACGTAACTTTATTATTGGTTTTTATTTTTTGACGATTTTTTCAAAATTTCATTCGAAAATTTAGAGGGGTTCTGAACATTCGATTGCGTATAAAAACAATAGGCTTCCCGTGTTTACAGATTGTGATTTTTGTACCAAATTTGGTTCGAATCGGTCCATTCGTTCGTCAGTTATCGTCTCCACACACACACACACACACACACACATCACTTCAAAAATGTTTGATTCGTGATCAGGGATGCTTGAAACGTGCTCTCCCGTCGAAAACTCGAATTCGAATTTTCGACCCCGTCACAATACTTTCCTTATACATTATGTATATAAGGAAAGTAATAAGTAGTGTAGCGAGTAGCGCGAAACAATAAATCACTAGTTTGTATCGAGTTTTGACGCTACTTTTAACGTTACTTCAGTAAACAAACAAGGTGCCATTCTACATATCACTTGATCTTGAGGGTTAGGAAGGCCTTTGCCTCGTGAAGTTCATTTTTTATATGGATATATTCAGATGTGTTATTTCCCAAAAGATACTTCTTATCTGATTGCAATTTTGAGATGCAAATTTTACTGAAAATGAACAAACGTGTTTTTAAACAAAGAGTTTTTATTTTTAATTTATTTTATACTTTTAATAAATAAAATGGATACACGTCAACTTTAATTAAACTTTAAAATCAAAGACAACCAAAAATAGGTATGAAAGTCCTTTAATAAAATCACCTTTCCTCGTCGTACAGTAATTACACGGCCAAAGCGTGTTTTGTACGTTTAGGAGATTTTATTGGCGGACTTTTATACCTATTACTTTCCTTATATACATAATGTATAAGGAAAGTATTGTGACGGGGTCGAAAATTCGAATTCGAGTTTTCGACGGGAGAGCACGTTTCAAGCATTCCTGATCACGAATCAAACATTTTTGAAGTGATGTCTGTGTGTGTGTGTGTGTGTGAGTCTGTGTGTGTGTATCAGTGAGTCTGTGGAGACAATAACTGACGAACGAATGGACCGATTCGAACGAAATTTGGTACAAAAATCACAATCCGTAAACACTGGAAGCCTATTGTTTTTATACGCAATCGAATGTTCAGAACCCCCCCTAAATTTTCGAGTGAAATTTTTGAAAAAATCGTCAAAAAATCAAAACTTCTAATAAAATTGCGCAAATAGACATTTCTTATGTAATTTTTCATTAGAAAACGATTGACATAAATTTTAGAACACTAACATGAACCGTTCTCGAGATATTGCATATTTTAAAAAAAAATTATCAAAAGTCATATAAAATAAAAATATATTTCCTATTGAAAAACATATTCACTTTTCATATGCAATACCATGCGATACATTTGGTGACATCATTCTCGTGGATCTAGCTCGTCTCATTCATTAAAAAAGATACTTTGAGTAATACTTTTGTATTTGAACGCCAATAGTCATTTATCTGCTGTAAGAAAAACTTCTTTCTTCGTCCATTACGTTTGGCGAGATATTGGCGACGAATTTGGTGGAATATCGCCAACTTAGCGACGTTTTTAAATGTTGCTAAATTAACGAAAAACTCGCCAAATGAATAAAAATAACGCTAAATCAATGACGGCTCATTGATGATGACGACATGGAAAATGACGACTCATTGACGAAAATTCAATATCTTGGAAAGAATATAACTAACTACTATAAAAATAAGCTATTTTTTTACTGTAAAAGTAGTAAATTCATTGCATTATATAAGGAAAGTCATGTGCTGCCCACATCATATTTTTTTTGGTTGTCTTCGATTTTAAAGTTTATACTTTTATTTTATTTTACTGTTTTCAGAAGTGTGTAAAAGCGTAAAGATTGGTGAGTTAATCAGTAAATTTTACTTAATTCAGAATGAGTATGTTAAATGACTGCAGAATACCCATATCCTCAACTTTTTGTGAAAATTGAAGCTGTGGCAAAATTCGTCTTATACAAGTCGGTATGTAGTGACTATATTTAAAAAGTAGTTTGTAGTCACTACTTTTTAAAAAAAGTAGTTGTAGCTAACTACATTTGTCATAATGTAGTTGTAGTTGTAGATCACTACAATAATAAAATAGTTTTTCCAAGCACTGTCACCAATAACATCAAGTATAGGGTCTTTCAAAATACCGTATAAACTTTAAAAGGAGGGAGGGGAGGGGGGGTTGACGTGAAAAAAGTTTGTAGTTTAAAAAATCACCTATAGGTGGCGCTGAACGCATTGGAAAGACAATTAAAATAACCTACTGTATGTGTCAAATCGTGTGACAAGCTTAAGTAACCCTGAACAGGTGATAGGACCTTTTCCTTTCTTTAGATTTTTCCTAAATCAGAATTTTCGCAAAGCTTCTAATGCTGATTTACCGCTCACGTAATACAGCTTCACTAACAAGGTTTTCTCGATCAAAGTTAACATCCTCGCAAAAACTTCTTCTTTGCACCATTTACTAACAAATCAAATGAAGAATCTACAGAGCACTACAGCTCTTTTATAACAGTCTGATTTCCATACTTCTGAAAGATGTATTCGGGTAAGCGCCACCTATGGGTGATTTTTAAACTACAAAATTTTTCCATGTAAAAAAAAAAAAAAACACCGTCCTGGCAATACTTATGATACAAACAGTACCTCAATGCGATGATTTTTCGATTTTTAATGAATTTTTAAAGTTTATACGAACTTTTGAAAGACCCTGTATATCTGCTAGTAAAAGGAAATAAAGTAAATAAATAATTTGAGCGCATAGGAAAAATGATGTTCTGACCGCATAAGATATTTTCACTGCATAGGGAAAACAACTAAATTCACCTCATTTGCGATGGAAGACGGTCCAAATTGCAGGAAGCGAGGAAAAAACGAAGAGCAACAACCTTGAAAATGTCGAAATAACATTTCAGCGGCCATTCTCTTTTCCTTTTATCTCCCTCCAGGTATTTTGATTTACAATATCAGGTTTCATCATGTATGCTATTGTACAGCAATGTTGACGATTTACAACTAGCTCACACACACAATTCTAGAAAACTTCATTTCCCTAATTATCTTGGAGATAAAATATCGGATGGAACCGAAATACTTTTACTCCCTCCTCCTTCTTCTTTTTTAAGTGTAGAGATAGTATTGTTTTTGTCCAGGAAATTTTTTTCGATTGCAGAATTTTGAAGGAAATATATGTATATTCGACGATCTTTTCATCATATTTTTTACACTTTTAAGAATGATGCCCGTATGAGTATGTGAGGATTAAACTCTGGGAAATAGCAGTCTGCAAAAAGACAACAACCCTAGTTGGACTTTAGAATGTTTTCAAAAATTCTTACTCAAGTTTGATCCATGGAGTTAGAAAGAAGGACATAAAACTCCTATGGATGAAACGCTTGAATATGCCATATTGCTTTGAGAATTATATCTAGGTATCGCTAGTGTTAGTAAAGTAGCTGCTATTATCAGTTGACACAACAGAAAGGGTATTTAGTATATGTACGAGTATTTTTGGTTAATTTTTAAATTAAAGGTTCTATAATTATGAGTATAATTACCTGTATAGTTCTACAGTTTTCCTCCCTGTATAGTGTATAGGTTATATTTACAGAGGGAATATATAATAGAGTATAGAATATAAGGAGATTAAAAATCTGATGTGGGCAGCACATGACTTTCCTTATATAATGCAATGAATTTACTACTTTTACAGTTAAAAAAATTTTATTCTTATAGAAGATACTTATATTATTTCCAAGATATTGAATTTTCTTCAATTAGTCGTCATTTACATTGATGTAGCGTCATTTTTATGCATTTGGCGAGATTTTAGTTAATTTGGCAACATTTAAAAAATCGCCAAGTTGGCGACATTCCGCCAAATTCGTCGCTAAAATCTCGCCAAGCGTTATAGATGGAGAAATAAGTTATTCTTCTAGCAGAATAATAACTATTGGCGTTCAAATACAAAATTATTACTCAAAGTATCTTTTCTCGTGAATGGAACGAGATAGATCCACAAAAATGATATCACCAAATTTATCACATGATATTACATATGAAAAGTGAACATGTTTCTTAAGAGATAATATTTTTTTTTATTTTACTTGATTTTTTGATAAATTTATTTGAAAAATGTGCAATATCTCGAGAATGGTTCATGCTAGCGTCCTACAGTTTGTGTCAATCGTTTTCTAAGGAAAAATTACATAAGAAATGTCTATTTGCGTAACTATATTAAAGGTTTTGATTTTTTGATGATTTTTTCAAAATTTCACTGGAAAATTTAGGGAGGTTCTGTACATTCGATTGTGATTAAAAACAATAGGGTTCCAGTATTCACGGATTGTGATTTTTGTATCAAATTTCATTCGAATCGCTCCATTCGTTCGTGAGATATCGTCTCCACATATCCACTGACACACACACACACACACAGACAGACATCACTTCAAAAATGTTCGATTCGTGATCAGGGATGCTTGAAACGTGCTCTCCCGTCGAAAACTCGAATTCGAATTTTCGACCCCGTCACAATACGTTCCTTATACATTATGTATATAAGGAAAGTAAAAATATTGAAAGATAAAATAATGTAGGAATATTCTTTATTGTTTCAGCTCTACTTTGCATTGCGCTCATAATTAATTTCTACAAAATTGACAGTTTAAATAAATATTTTAGGCCTTTCGCCATAGAAATGCGTACAATGCAGGACTATTTATCTTATCCCAGCGCCACCTGAATTATTGCCTCAAACGATACTGGCATTTTCTTAATATGAAGTTTTAACTCCTTTTACTTCTATGGTTTGCTCGTTCGGGTAAAAATGATTGCAGCGCCACTAGCGGAAAATTAAAAAAGTTAGGATAACAATGTCGACTACAAAAAGCGAAATAGACGGAAAAGAGAATTACAAAGTATTGTATAATGAATAGAAATCGAAAATAAAATTCCACAATAAGTATTTATTTAACACATGCAGAAATGCTAAAATAAACATGCACAAAAACCTTATGTACAGTCTGTTAAAAATGTCCTCGATCAGTAACAATGCACATTTAAATCAAGATGTAGACTCCGATGATACGATTTTTTGATAGGCATTTATTGCCTCTCCTATAACCGTTTTTTCGTTCCTGGTGCCGATTCATATTCATTAGACAATGCTCTACAACTTTATAATTGACTTCTATCGTCTATATCAGCGTTTTTCAAAGAATGTTGCGCGTCATGATAGTTCCGTATAGCCCTATTTAAAAAAATAAATAAATAAAACAAACGCGTAAAATTTGAATCCATAGTTTGGACTACAATGGAATTTTTCCCATTTTAGGGTTCTGCTATCAAATTGAATTTCAAAAGGTTCCATGACCAAAATAATTTAAAAAACACTGGTCTATCTCGTTTTGTTTCTGAGTTTGTTATCCTAACATTTTAAATGCTCTGCTAAAGACGCTGCAGCCACTTTTATTCGATCGGGCATGGTCACTTTACATAGAACAACAGTTATGGACCTTTTCTTACAGAGTTATTGGTGTGCTTAAGGATTTTCTTGTGAACCCCGTATATCGTATTCAGAATCAATTAGATGGCGTGAAAAATTAGAATGTAGGATTATTATGGATTGTTTTGAAAATGCATTTATCACTATGCAGCGTCACTTAACTGTTGCCAACTTGATAAAAGAAACTTAAAAAAAAATTATATGAATAATGTGGGTACTAAATCTGAAGATTTTTTTTTCATTCTTATAAAGATTGTGATACAAGTAGGACTAAATAAACACTATGGAATATAAATGTTTGAGAAAATCGAGTAGAAACTCTTGTAGTTAGTATTTTGTATTAAAGTTTTCTTACGATTCGGAAAATTATGTGTTGGACATTTAATTTTTTTTTCCCCAATCGAACTGAAAAAAGAAATGTCTGAATGCTTCCACAAATAGGAAGTGAAAAGAATGATTATAGATAAACACATGTATGCCAGGATTATAATATATTTATAAATATACCAGCTTATTTTTAAATTGATAATAATTACTGAAGCTGCACCTCATAAAATACCTATAATGATGACGTATTGGTGACATATCCTGTAATTTTAATAGCTACGCAACATAGAAAACTGCATAAAGCCTACAGTCACAAAATGGCGCAGGAAATAGCCTTTTGCAGAAATTCTTCACTAGGAATTAAACAGGTGCAAAATGCAAAAGGTGCAGCAGCAGACGATTTTATAAGACGTCATGAGTCTGGGAAAATTGTTTCCGACTGAAATGCAAATTGCAAATAACATGAAAGATTAAAGATCAAGAAACCGCGCTGGAAATATGATTATTATTATTTTTCTACTTTGAATATTAATATAAAGAGGAGAGTTCTGGGACCAAGTAATGATTCTGAGTAATGTGCTTGAAGAATGTATTAATCGTATTTCCCAGAATAAGTTCAATTTCGAATAGCAAAACGATTTGTACAGTGATTTTATGAATTCGATTTCCGCCATTTTTGTTATTAATTCTATTTTGAAATCGAAAGACTTGATTGTTTGGATTAAAATAGGTACTGTGGAATGATTAGAGGAGTAAAATGTTTAACTGAGTGATCAAAATGTGCGATGTTACATCGGAATTCTGTCACTGATTTCAAAGCTCATATTGAAATATCTGATCTCCACTCAACTTTTTCATATATTCATACCCCGTAGTGTTTAGTTCTACGTGTATCGCAATCATTATTAAATCGAAAACAAAAAGATCTTAGTTATTCTTTCATAATGTTTTCCAAGAATTTTTTAGAAGTTTTCTTTTCCAAGTTGGCAACAATTTGTGACGCCGATGGATGCATTTTAGCTTATCTGGATTAATAAAAATTATTTTATACCATTAACTTTCCTACTACTTAAAAAATTATCAATTTCCTTTATTCCTTAAGCACCCCAATAACTCTGTAAGGAAAGGGCCATGGTGTGTAACCGTTAGGTCTATAGTAAAGTGACTATGGCCGATAGAATAAAAAATATTGCAGCAACTCTAGCAGAGTCTTTAAAAGGTTTGGACAACGAACTCGGCGACAAAACGAGATTGAACAAGAATGCCAACAATTTTGTAGAACAGTTTTAGAGTTTGAGTATTACATACGTTGTACAAATACACACATAGAAATCACACTACAAATGGTAGATTTATGGCAGATCTGTTCGAAAATTCGAGTTCTATTTTCGAAACGATTCCAATGCTTTCCTTATACATCACAAAGTATTGTAGGGAATAAGTTACCAAATTTCGTATAAATAGTTTGATTCTTAGAAATAGAGATATTATTCACTGTGAACAACTTCTAACATCACGAGAACGGCTCATTATAACTCCTTTACAATCCCGTTCAATTATTTTTTGTTTAAAAATACTTACAAAGCAATAAGCTATTTGATAACAATGAGTCTATTTAATTTTTTTGATAATTTTTTCTTATTTTATGAAAATAATAATATATAAAAGATAATTAATAAACATTTTGAGCTCATCATAATTTTATGTGATTTGATTCATGAGATAAAGAATAGTAAATCATTAAAGTAGAATCATTGAAGTAAATCATTAAAGTAGGATCATTGAATTAAATCATTAAAGTAGAATTCCTGATCAAAATAATTGAATGTGATCTGATAACGAAATTTATAATAATTCACAAGTATAAATATATTCTACATATACTAAATGCCAAGTGTCCGTCTGTCTGTCACTTTTTACTTTCCTTATATACATAATGTATAAGGAAAGTATTGTGACGGGGTCGAAAATTCGAATTCGAGTTTTCGACGGGAGAGCACGTTTCAAGCATCCCTGATCACGAATCAAACATTTTTGAAGTGATGTCTGTGTGTGTGTATGTGTGTGTGTGTGTGTGTGTGTGTGTGTGTGTGTGAAAGTATGTGTGTGTGTCAGTGAGTCTGTGGAGACGATAACTGACGAACGAATGTACCGATTCGAACCAAATTTGGTACAAAAATCACAATCCGTAAACACTGGAAGCCTATTGTTTTTATACGCAATCGAATGTTCAGAACCCCCCTAAATTTTCGAATGAAATTTTAAAAAAATCGTCAAAAAATCAAAACCACTAAGAAAGTTACGCAAATAGACATTTCTTATATAATTTTTCATTAGAAAACGATTGGCATAAATTTTAGAACGCTAACATGAACCGTTTTCGAGATATTGCACATTTTTTAAAAAAATTATCAAAAAGTCATAAAATAAAGAAAATTATTTCCTATTGAGAAACATGTTCACTTTTCAAATGTAATACCATACGATAAATTGGGTGACATCATTCTCGTGGATCTAGCTCGTTCCATTCATGAAAAAAGATACTTTGAGTAATACGTTTGTATTTGAATGCCAATAGTCATTTGTCTGTTGTAAGAATAACTTATTTCTTCGTCCATAATTCTTGGCGAGATTTTGGCGACGAATTTGGCGGAATGTCGCCAACTTGCCGACTTTTTGAAATGTTGCCAAATTAACGAAAATCTCTCCAAATGAATGAAAATGACGCTAAATCAATGGAAATGACGACTAATACGCGAAAATTCAATATCTTGGAAAGAATATAAATATCTACTATAAGAAAAACCTATTTTTTGTACTGTAAAAGTAGTAAATTCAGTACATTATATAAGGAAAGTCATGTGTTGCCCACATCAGATTTTTTGAAATACTTCCCAAATAGATAGAGACTTGTATTTTGGTACACGGGTTGTTGATCGTTCGATAAAAACCCCTGGAAAAATCGTATTTTCCAAAAATATTCTGAAGACAGGGTGCTCCACACCAAAACGTTCGAAAAGTGAAATGATAAAAAAGTATACTTTGCGATAGAGACTTCAAATTTGGTATATGCGTAAATCGTTCAAAAGAAAGAAAGTGTGCAATTTCAGATTTCCAATATTTTGTACTTAAGGGGGGTGCCGCACACCACAATGTTCGATTTGTCGAATAAATAAGAAACGTCTCATTTAAAATTTGATACAGGCTTGAAATTTAGCATATGAGAAAATCATTTGATGAAAACAATAGAACAAGATGAATATAGTTTTTCAAAAATGTTCGTTTAAGGGGTGGGTGCTCCAGAGAAAAACGTTCGAAAGGTGAATTGATAAAAAAAAACATGCTTCGGGATGAGATAGAGGTTTCAAATTTGGTGTACGGTTAAATAGTTCGAAAGGAAGAAAGTGAATTTCAGTTTTCTAATATTTTCTACTTTACAGAGTGCCGCACACCAAAACGTTCGATTTTCCGGATAAATGAGAAACGCCTCTTTTAAAATGTGCTAGAGGCTTGATATTTAGTATATGGGCCAATCATCTGCTAGAAAACCCAAGAAGAATGGGGTATTCCAAAAATGCTCATTTAAGGGGGTGGATACTCCACACAAAAACATTCCAAATGTGAAATGACAGAAAAAGCATGCTTCCCGATGAGACTTCAAATTTGGTGCACGGGTAGATAGTTGGAAAGGAAGAAAGTGTGCAATTTCAGTTTTGCAACATTTGCTATTGTAGAGGGTGCCGGGCACGAAAATGTTCGATTTGACAAACAAATGAAAATCGCCTTTTCCCAATGTGAAATTTGGTTGGAAATTTGGTATATGTGCTAAATCATGTGATAAAAAAGCAAAAATAGAATTTTTCAAAAATCTGATGTGGGCACCACATGACTTTCCTTATATAATACAATGAATTTACTACAATTTATCTCATGGTATTACGTATGAAAAGTGAACATGTCTCTCAATAGGAAATTTTATTTTTAATATTTTATATGACTTTTTGATAATTTTTTTGAAAAATGTGCAATAGCTCGAGAACGGTTCATGTTAGCGTTCTAAAATGTATGTCAATCGTTTTCTAATGAAAAATTACATAAGAAATGTCTATTTGCGTAACTTTATTAGAGGTCTTGATTTTTTGATGATTTTTTCAAAATTTCACTCGAAAATTTAGGGGGGTTCTGAATATTCGATTGCGTATAAAAACAATAGGCTTCCAGTGTTTACGGATTGTAATTTTGGTACCAAATTTTGTTGGAATCGGTCCATTCGTTCGTCAGTTATCGTCTCTACAGTCTCATTGACACACACACACACACACGCACACATACTTTCACACACACACATACTTTCACACACACACACAGACATCACTTCAAAAATGTTTGATTCGTGATCAGGGATGCTTGAAACGTGCTCTCCCGTCGAAAACTTGAATTCGAATTTTCAACCCCGTCACAATACTGTCTGTAGTGTACAGAATTTCGCATTGAGCGATACGCCGCCAAGTGTAGGACGGCAACCCTGGCGGAGAAGAAAGAAACAAGAATAAGGGGGACGCTGGGAGAGAGGGAGTTAGTTTGTTTTGGAAAATGGGAAGGCTGGGGGCGGACTGAGAGGCCGGCCAGTACTATTTTATATGTTTTAGATAATATTAAGGGTAAAGATTAATTTTGGCTAATGAAGAATGACGCTCTTGGCCTATGATAGTGTATATGTTGTAAATACATGTAAATAAAATAGCGTTTTGTGTGCGAACCGAGATTTTTGTGTTATACTACAAATGAACTGAAAACACGAGACGCTACATTGGCGCAGTTACGACAGGATATATTTTCGCTTTCAACGCAGTGTTTTGCTGGAGAAAAAAAAAAAAAAAGAAGTGACAATCGTTAAGAGAGTGAAAAATAAGAAGAATAGTGCATTTGTGCTGGATTACGTCGCTTTGTATTTGCATTTGGAATTTGAATTACATGTTGGATTATCAAGTGATCAACACAGAATCAAGGTAGGACATATGTTTGTTTACATTTAATTTGTGATGCAAGTATGCTGAATGTTAAAGGCGTAAAGAAACAGGATTTGCGAGTGGTCGCCATAGAACTTGGAGAGTCCTTACTACCCGATATAAAATGTTTAGAGATCAAAAACATAATTTTAAAAAATGAAGAATATATCAAAGATCCTGAATTCGTCCAGGAGTTGCTGGTCTCAACCATAGCTGAAAGAAAGCAGAGTGAGGAACAGGAAAAAGTTAAACTTGAGTTAGAAAGGGAACAGGAAAGGGATAGAATTGAATTAGAGAAAATAAAATTAGAACGTGAGGAACAGGAAAAGGTCAGACAACATGAGTTAGAGTTAGCACGCATTGACGCTGCGCGTCTAAATCAAAACAGGAATAGTAGTAGTTCATCCGCAGATAATCGCTCGAGCTCCGAAAACGGAACATCCATCGAATGTTTGATAAAGAGTGTTAGAACCTTAACTATACCGATTCCTACTAAACCGGAACTGTGGAATTTATTTTTCGTTTCATTGGAAAGGGCTTTTGAAATCAAAAATGTACCCGACGAAGTAAAAGCGGAGATTTTAATT
This sequence comes from Amaurobius ferox, assembly GCA_951213105.1. Lineage (NCBI taxonomy): Eukaryota > Metazoa > Arthropoda > Arachnida > Araneae > Amaurobiidae > Amaurobius > Amaurobius ferox. The sequence continues at coordinate 81,509,524 of OX578155.1, read as the reverse complement.
AATCTTTTAGGGGAAAAGGCTGCAAATATACTTATTTATATAAGTGAGGAAGAGTTAAAAAACTATGAATCGCTGAAAACTATACTTTTGAGAGAATATGAACCTTCCGCTCAGATTTCTTTAGAAAATTTTCGACGGGCTAGACGTCACCCTAACGAAACTCATGTTCAATTCGCTTCCAGATTAACAACTACGTGGGATTACTATTGTAACTTAAGAGAAGCTAAAGACTTCAAAACGGTCAATCAGTTGATAGTTGCCGATCGGCTATGTCAAACGTTAGATTCGGAAACTGCGGCTCACTTAAAGATTCGACAAGGAGATGGATGGTTTATACCGATCAATTTAGCTAAGGAGTGCGATTTATTTTTCACAAGTAAAGGAAAATCTTTTGCAGAAACCCACAATTTTCAGAAACCACGATACAATGATTTACATTGTTCAAACTCGAAGTATATTCCACCACCGCTAAGACGGGAGGGATTTAAAAACGAAACTATCGTAAATAAAGGCATCAAATCAAAAGAATGTTTCATTTGTGGGTTATCTACACATTTGGCCCGTGCATGTCCTCAAAGGTCTAGAAATAGGTCAAATTATCAGCACATGGACAAATCTAAAGCTGAGATGAGGAAAGATATGGATGCAGTGGTAGCTAAAATAAAATCTGAATATTTTGGAAGTGTAGCGGAAAATCATTTAAAAACCTAAAGTCGATATTCAACCCCTTCAGTATGTAACCATTAATATAAACGGTAGAGAGGTAGAAGCAATTTTAGACTCAGGGACCCAAATTCCAGTTTTACGTCCGGAGGATGTTCCTCATTATCAAAACGAACGTTGTGGTACATTAATTTTAAGTTCTGCATTCGGAGAAGAAACGAAGGCACCTGTAGTAAAAATCCTAATGTCTGTTAAGGATCATCAGAATGGGAATTTATTAGCACCTGTAGAAGTGATGGGAGCAATAACTGATAAATTACGGGGTCCATCTCTCTTACCACCCGGAACCTATAGGATGTTGCGTGAGGAATGTAATATCTTCAGAAATTCGAAAACAGAAATAAAATGCAGTGATAAGAGTGAAATACAAATTAAGGAGTGTCAGGTAGAGAATCAAGGAAATAAAATTATGGGAGAAAGGGAGGAAGGAATTGAGAACTCAGTAGTTATAGATGAAACCGATAATGATGAAATTAGGTGTCTAAATGTAGGGGCGGATGGGGATACCGATAGGCAGGAGATTTTACAACATGAGAGTTCTAATGCACAAAAATTGAGACGGGAACAAATGGAATGTGAGACGCTTGAAGCTGTCCGTCAGGAATTAAAACATGGGAAGGGAGGTTTTATGTTAGTTGATGGTTTGATACACCATAAAGATAAAATTCTAGGCGAGCCAGTGAATCAGTTAGTTTTGCCAAAAGATAGACGTAAAAAGGTTTTACAGATGGCTCATGAGTCCGTCTTTGGAGCTCATATGGGAGTTAGAAAAACTAAAGAACGAATCCGATACAATTTCTATTGGCCGCATATGACCCAAGATATAACGGAGTTTTGTAAAACGTGCAAAAATTGCCAGTTAAGGAGTCCCGAAAAGATAAGTGATAGAGCCCCCATAACCCCCGTGTTGAGGCCAGAACTCCCATTTGAAGTAGTAAATATGGACGTCATTGGCCCAATTGATCCACCAACTGGAAGAGGGCATAAATATGTACTGTGCATAATGGATCAGCACACACGTTGGCCAGAAGCTGTGCCTATGAGGTCACTTAGTGCAAAATCTACATGTGAAGCTTTATTGCAGATGTTCTCAAGGACTGGAATCCCCAACATTGTGGCGAGTGACCAAGGGACTAATTTTACAGCCAGTTTGACTCAAGAATTCTTAAAACGTTTAGGTGCTTCACCCAGATTCAGTTGCCCAGGGTACGCTGCTAGTAACGGATTGGTCGAACGATGGAATAAAGTGCTTAAACAGATGCTTCACCATGTTATTCGTGCAGATCCCAGGAATTGGGACAAGCAAATTCCATTCTTACTGTTCGCATATCGTGAAGTTCCAAATTGCACCACGGGTGTATCCCCTTTCAGGCTCTTGTACGGCAGAGAAGCTCGTGGACCACTTGCTATTCTAAAATCTTCTTGGGCTGGAGAAATAGCTCTCCCTCTTAACATGTCAGAATCAGCTGTCGAGTATTTACAAGATCTTAAAACTAAATTAGAAAAGGCTGCTGAACAGGCGTCACTCACAGCGACGGAAAACCAGAAGGCGTACACAGATTACTTTAATCGGCGGTCTTCCACGAGAAAATTTGAGTTAGGAGATCAAGTATTCCTTCTCATTCCAGACTCCTCGAATAAAATCTACGCACGTTGGACTGGTCCGGGAGAAATTATACAATTTTGTCCACCCCACTCGTACAAGGTCAAGTTACCTGAAGGGAATATTAGACAAGTACATGTAAACAAGATTCGAAAGTATTTCCCCAGAGTTAATGCCATTGGAGTAGTTTTTGAAGATGAAGTTGAATTCGGAGAAATTGAATCGACTCCAAAAATTTTGCAGAACGTAAATATGGAAGAAATACTTCAAGAACAGCAGTTTGACCATCTTAGTGTGTTACAACAAAACCAAATTAAGAATGTGTTGATTAAACACAAATCTTTATTCACTGGAAATGTCCGTGTGGCAGAGGTGGGAGAACACAAGATAAGATTGATTCCCGGTCAAGAACGAAAGAAGCCGTATATTTACAGGATTCCAGAGACATTAAAATCGAAAGTAGATGAACAAATAGAAGAATTGCTCACCTTGGATCTAATTGAAGAAAGCTGGTGCGGAGATAGCACATCCGGTGGTATGTGTTAATAAGAAAGATGGAGGTATGCGTTTGTGCGTCGATTACCGCTCTTTAAATGCTGTGACGAAAACTGACGATTTTCCTATGGAGGACGCGGTGCAATTAATCCATTGTATCGGAAAAGCAAAAATCATCTCCACACTGGATCTCTTAAAAGGATATTGGGCTATTCCTATGGAATTCGAAAGTCGGGATCTGACATCTTTTAAGACCCACCGAGCTCAATACCGTTTTAAAGTCATGCCATTTGGTTTGAAAAATGCTGCAGCTACGTTCCAACGAGAAATGAACAAAACGTTGGCACAGTATCGGGAATTCTCACGAGCCTACATAGATGACATTGCAGTATTTTCAAATGACTGGGAAACACACCTGAATCAATTAGATATTATTCTGGAAAAGTTGGAGAACTTAGGGTTCACAGTTAACATTAATAAATGTTCTTTTGGGAAAACTGAAATTAAATATTTAGGTCATATTATCGGCTCTGGGAAAATTCAAGTAGACCCTGACAAAGTAAAGGCTATATCTAGTTTAACGACCCCTTCAACTAAAAAACAGCTTCGCAGTTTACTCGGACTCTGCAACTATTACAGGGACTTCATCCCAGACTACGCTGGAGTTGCATTTCCATTAACTGAGTTGACTAAAAAGAAGATTCCAGACATTTTGCCCTGGACAGAAATTCATGACCGTGCTTTCCGAAAGTTAAAGGAAGCCCTTAGGTATGCTACTGCACTTTATACCCCTGTGTTGGGTAAACCGTTTACCATCCAATCCGATGCATCAGCATTTGGGGTTGGAGCTTGTTTATCGCAACATGGGGATGATGGAAAGCTAAATCCCATTTCCTATGCAAGCCAAAAGCTGACCAAATCGCAACAATCCTGGTCAACAATAGAACGAGAAGCTTTCGCAATTGTATGGAGCCTCAAGAAGTTCGAAACGTGGATATTTGGGGCACCAATTGAATTTTATACGGATCATAATCCATTAGCGTTTTTGACCAAATGTGCTCCCCAGTCATCAAGGTTGCAAAGATGGGCATTTGCTTTGCAGAAGTATAATATTAACATCAAACATTGCCCTGGATCTCAAATGGGTAATGCAGATGCCTTGTCCAGATTAACTTGAACTTTCGCAACTCTTCTATTAAAAGGACTGTAGCGGGAATTATAAACATTATTCTAATGTCTGTTATCATTCTACATTCCTATTTTCAATCTTAAAAATTAACGTTATTGTTAATCTTGTATGCTTATATGTTTTAGGTATCCGGATTTGTCGAAACTGCTTTGCATCTGGATCATTGGTTGTAATACTACTCTGTGAATTGTATTTTATTATGGTTATTTTCATGTGTTGGCTAGAGCTCAATTCTGAATTAGTTCAAATCCGTGTTTGGTTGGTAACCCCCCCCCCCCCCCCAAACACTTATCTTGCGTGGAGGGTGTAGTGTACAGAATTTCGCATTGAGCGATACGCCGCCAAGTGTAGGACGGCAACCCTGGCGGAGAAGAAAGAAACAAGAATAAGGGGGACGCTGGGAGAGAGGGAGTTAGTTTGTTTTGGAAAATGGGAAGGCTGGGGGCGGACTGAGAGGCCGGCCAGTACTATTTTATATGTTTTAGATAATATTAAGGGTAAAGATTAATTTTGGCTAATGAAGAATGACGCTCTTGGCCTATGATAGTGTATATGTTGTAAATACATGTAAATAAAATAGCGTTTTGTGTGCGAACCGAGATTTTTGTGTTATACTACAAATGAACTGAAAACACGAGACGCTACACTGTCCTTATACATTATATGTATATAATGAAAGTAAAAACTAATTTAAGGGTTTGGGTGCACAGCGCAGAAACGTTCGAGAAGTGAAATGATTGAAACACACGCTTCGCGATAACATACAGACTTTATATTTGACGTAACGGTAGATAATTGGAAAAGAAGAATCTGTAAAATTTCAGTTTTCCATAATGTGACACCCTAGGGGTGCTGCACGCTAGAAACGTTCGTTTTGCCGAATAAATGAAGAATGCCTTTTTAGGTGAGATAGACTTGCAATTTGGTACACAAGGCAATCGTTCAATAAAACCCTCTGTTAAAATCGAGTTTTTCAAAAACGTTCTGTAGAGGCGGATGCTCCACACAAAAACGTTCGAAAGGTGAATTGAGAGATTAAAACTTGAAATTTGATACACCCGTCAATCAATTGCTAAAACCTGGGGAGAAAATCCTATTACTTCCTTATATACATAATGTATAAGGAAAGTAATGTGACGGGGTCGAAAATTCGATTTCGAGTTTTCGACGGAAGAACATGTTTCAAGCATCCCTGATCACGAATCAAACATTTTTGAGGTGATGTCTGTGTGTGTGTGTGTAAATGTATGTGTGTGTGAATGTATGTGTGTGTGTGTATGTGTGTGTGTGTGTGTGTGTGTCAGTGAGTCTGTGGAGACGATATCTCACGAACGAATGGAGCGATTCGAATGAAATTTGGTACAAAAATCACAATCCGTGAATACTGGAAGCCTATTGTTTTTATACCTAATCGAATGTTCAGAACCCCCCTAAATTTTCGAGTGAAATTTTGAAAAAATCATCAAAAAATCAAAAGCTTTAATAAAGTTGCGCAAATAGACATGTCTTATGTAATTTTTCCTTAGAAAATGGTTGACATAAATTTTAGATCACTAGCATGAACCGTTCTCGACATATTGCACATTTTTTAAATAAATTTATCAAAAAATCCCATAAATTAAATAAAATCTATTAACTGTTGAGATACATGTTCACTTTTTATATGTAATATCATGCGATATATTGGGTGACATCATTCTCGTGGATCTAGCTCGTTCCATTCATGAGAAAAGGTACTTTGAGTAATACTTTTACATTTGAACGCCAATAATCATTTATAAGCTATAAGAATAACTTATTTCTTCGTCCATAACGCTTGGCGAGATTTTGGCGACGAATTTGGCGGAATATCTTGAAAAGAATATAAGTATCTACTAGAAGAAAAACCTATTTTTTTTACCGTAAAAGTAGTACATTCATTGCATTATATAAGGAAAGTCATGTGTTGCCCACATCAGATTTTTTTTCAAAAATGATAATTTAATGGGTGCCATCTTTGAGTAATACTTTTGCATTTGAATGCCAATAATCATTTATAGGCTATAAGAATAACTTATTTCTTCGTCCATAACGCTTGGCGAGATTTTGGCGACGAATTTGGCGGAATATCTTGGAAAGAATATACGTATCTACTAGAAGAGAAAAATCTATTTTTTTTTTACTGTAAAAGTAGTAAATTTATTGCATTATATAAGGAAAGTCATGTGTTGCCCACATCAGATTTTTTTTCAAAAATGATAATTTAATGGGCGCCATCTTTGAGTAATACTTTTGCATTTGAATGCCAATAATCATTTATAGGCTATAAGAATAACTTATTTCTTCGTCCATAACGCTTGGCGAGATTTTGGTGACGAATTTGGCGGAATATCTTATAGAATATACGTATCTACTAGAAGAAAAATCTATTTTTTTTACTGTAAAAGTAGTAAATTCATTGCATTATATAAGGAAAGTCATGTGTTGCCCACATCAGATTTTTTTTCAAAAATGATAATTTAATGGGCGCCATCTTTGAGTAATACTTTTGCATTTGAATGCCAATAATCATTTATAGGCTATAAGAATAACTTATTTCTTCGTCCATAACGCTTGGCGAGATTTTGGTGACGAATTTGGCGGAATATCTTGGAAAGAATATACGTATCTACTAGAAGAAAAATCTATTTTTTTTACTGTAAAAGTAGTAAATTCATTGCATTATATAAGGAAAGTCATGTGTTGCCCACATCAGATTTTTTTTCAAAAATGATAATTTAATGGGCGCCATCTTTGAGTAATACTTTTGCATTTGAATGCCAATAATCATTTATAGGCTATAAGAATAACTTATTTCTTCGTCCATAACGCTTGGCGAGATTTTGGTGACGAATTTGGCGGAATATCTTGGAAAGAATATACGTATCTACTAGAAGAAAAATCTATTTTTTTTACTGTAAAAGTAGTAAATTCATTGCATTATATAAGGAAAGTCATGTGTTGCCCACATCAGATTTTTTTTCAAAAATGATAATTTAATGGGCGCTCCCCCACCAAAACTCTCGAAATGTAAAACGATAGTAAAACGAACTTTGCAATAAGATGGAGACTTTAAAATTGGGGAAAGGATAGATCGTTAGATACGTAAAGTATAGAATTTCAGTTTTCTATTATTTGCTAATTTAGTGATGCCGCACAATTAAATGTTTAATTGACTGAAAAAATGAGAACTGCACAGTCTGAAGTGAGATAGATATTTTGAAATTTGGTGGACAGTTTGAAAAGGACCACTGCAAAAATCGAATCATTCAAAAATTCACGTTATTCGAAGGTTACTTATTGTGATACCGTTAAATTTCAAAGAGTATTCGGCTAGTAATCTATAAATTGTATAATTAATACTAATACACAAATATTATTCGTACCTATATCATACGAGACGGATTAACTGACGACTAAGCAAAAAGAAGCATACAATCCAATCTATTGAAGGTAGAAACATGAAACTTTAATTACACTTAAGACTTTACCTATAAGTAGTGGAAAAAATATCTAGGAATTTTGTTTGAATCATGTATAAATCGCGGAATTTTTCGTTCTATAACATTCTTCCAGTTCATACAAAATTCAATCTCATGCGCAGAAATTCTTTCCTAAAATTTGATTAACTTTATTTGTATAAAACCGAAAGTTTTTGTGATATTTTAATTTACAGTTATGGCAGAAGATAATTTAATATTTTATAATTCAACTTTTTTCGCAATTTTTAATTCCCTTTGTAACCATTAGTTACGCTTCAAATAACGAAATCGCCTGCCGGCTATTCATCTGATAAAACTTATTGAAAATACTTTTTTACTTTCCTTATACACATAGTATAACGTATAAGGAAAGTATTGTGACGGGGTCGGAAATTCGAATTCGTGTTTTCGACGGAAGAGCACGCTTCAAGCATTCCTGATCACGAATCGAACACTTTTGAGGTCAGGTGATGTGTGAGTATGTGTGTGTATGTATGTGTGTCAGTGAGTCTATGGAGACGATATCTCACGAACAAAAGGAGCGATTCAAATGAAATTTGATACAAAAATTACAATCCGTGAATACTGGACGTCTATTGTTTTTAAACACAATAGAATGTTCAGAACCCCCTAAAAATTTAAGTGAAATTTTGAAAAAATCATCAAAAAATCAAAACCTTTAATAAAGTTATTCAAATAGACATTTCTTATTTAATTTTTTCTTAGAAAACTATTGACAAACTTTAGAACGCTAGCATAAACCGTTCCCGAGATATTGCACATTTTTCAAATAAATTTATCAAAAAACCCCAGATTAAAAAAAAAATATTAACGGTTGAGAAACGTGTTCACTTTTCATATGTAATATCATGCGTTAAATTGGGTGACATTATTCTTGTAGATCTAGCTCGTTCCATTCATGAGAAAATATACTTTGAGAACTTTTGTATTTGAACGCCAATAGTTATTTATCTGTTATAAGAATAACTTATTTCTCCGTCCATAACGCTTGGCGAGATTTTGGCGACGAATTTGGCGGAATGTGCCTAACTTGACGACTTGCCAAATTGTTGCCAAATTAACGAAAATCTAACCAAATGGATAAAAATAATGCTAAATTAATGAATATGACGGCAAACTGAAGAAAATTCAATATCTTGGAAAGAATATAAGTATCTACTATAAGAATAACCTATTTTTGTTTTTTACTACAAAAGTAGTAAATTTATTGCATTATATAAGGAAAGTCGTGTGCTGCCTACATCAGATTTTTTACTAAACGATTGATTTCTAAATTAAAATGTGTAAAAACATTGAAAATAAAGTAAAGTGATCAGAGATGAAATGTTGTTTACATCTACAGCAATTTCCCTTTTAACAGAACTATAAATGCGCGCCATTTTTAAATTTGAAGCGTTTTTCGATATTCAGAACTTTTGTTAAATATATAAGTACACATTTAATGATCATTACTCCTTTCGTCCACACGAAACGTGGATAAAAATGGCTTTTATTATTATAATTTTGTATTTTGGTGACATTCCATAAATATTATATACGTTGGATCATGAATCATAAAAATAGTCTCAAAACGCACGCTTTCTGTCTGTCCTAATGGTTATGTTTTCAAATTAAATTGAGAAGCACTCCAAGAACTAAAATTGCGAATTCGATTTTATCCCCCCCCCCCCCGCCTAACCTCTCGTCTCCTCTTTTTACTTTTTCCACAACAAAATAACAAATATACTGTGCGCTTTCAAGCAAGCAGACGATAAATTATAATTCTTCATATTTTATTAGAAAGATAAACTGGCAAACCGTTACTTTTCCTGGAACCCCAAACCACTCTGCGCAAGAACAATAACTTTTTGCATTGTTGCGGGAATATCTGATGTTACAGGCATCAGAATTGCTAATTCCCGTATTCAGTATATTCGCCTTGGAATGAAACAATGGCACCCATCACAAAAAATATCCTGGTGTAGTTGTCACTTTCTTTCTGATCTTCCCACTGTTGCCACTCACGCACTAATTCTCAAACTATTATGGTACCGATTCTCTAGGAGGAAGAGATGAAGCAGTACGATTAGAATTATTCTTAGGATTTTTGACAGCTGGGGTTATTTTAAAGGCAATGTCACCGGTTTCGAGCTGTGCGTATTTTTTTAATGCAGTTTGCGGTAATTTATGGCTTGAACTTTACTGACTCAAAATGAAAGAAATAATTTTAACTTTCTCCATATGAACCATACTCTGGGCAAGGCTAACTTGAAGACATTTCAGAAGTTATAACAGGTAGTTTACTCAGTTTGGTTTTCATACGTGCACTATGTGTACATGGTTTCCATAGTAACAGAATTCGTTTTGAATATCAATTTAGAACTTATTTTTACTTTCCTTACAATACATGGTAATGTAGAGAGAAAGTATTAGAATCGTGTCGAAAATCCCAACACGAGTTTTCGACGGATCTACACGTTTTAAGCACTCTAGAATTCGAAAAAAAAAAAAAACTTTTTTAGAGTGACTTCTGTGAGTGGGAGTGTCTGTCTGTGTAATGTATGTATCCACTCCAGCTAAAAACTAATAGACCAAATTTCACAAAATTTGGTAGACAAGTCACTTATGAGTTACCCTGGTGCTAATTAGATTTTGATACAATTTAGAAAAAGAAAACCTGCTTTTATTTGCGAAATGTTCCGCAATAATAGTATGTATCTACTCTAGCCGAGAAATTAAATCCACTCCATACGTATACAAGGTTCATAGGGAGGGATGGAACAGCCCAGTGGTTTGCGCGCGGGAATTGCACTCGGTAGACCCGGGTTCGATTCCCGCCACTGCTAAAACTGCCGCCGTGTTTACGCGGAGTACGATCACGTTAAACATGTGGGTCAGTAAGTCCTTCCGAGAGGTTGGTGGTAGGGGAAGGAGGAGGGTACGGTCCCTGTGGATGCTTCCCCCACTGGGTTTCGGTCTAAATTAGGTGGCACTTCCCGGCCGTCCAAACCGTTACCTTACACCTTTCTGGTAGGGACCAACGGCCGTACCGTGCTGAAAACACCGGTTCTCGTTAGATCACCGAAGTCAAGCAGCATCGGGCGCGGTTAGTACTTGGGTGGGTGACCACCTGGGAACACCGCGTGCTGTTGGCACATTTCGGGCGCGGTAGCCCAGTGGTTTGCGCGCGGGATTTGCACGCTGCCACAACTGCCGCCGTGTTCATGCGGAGTACGATCACGTTAAACATGTGGGTCCGTAAGTCCTTCCGAGAGGTTGGTGGTAGGGGAAGGAGGGTACGGTCCCTGTGGATGCCTCCCCCACAGGGTTCCAGTCTAAATTGGGTGGCACTTCTCGGCCGTTCAAACAGTTACCTTACACCTTTCTGGCAGGTCGGATGGTCTGGGTCTCAACAACAACAACACCTTTCTGGTAGGTCGGATGGTCTAGGTCTCAACAACAACGTACAGGAATCCAATTTATACTCTATTCAAAATGTCCCCGCCAGCGACAATGGACATTTGAAATCAAGAAAGAAGATTACTGCGTACTTTGACAAACATTGCAGGTGTCACCGTGTTATAGTCCTGCTGATACGACTTTCTGGAGGTATTTGTTGCCTTCAACATCTCGATTTGGGCGTTCCTGATATAGATTTCTATTAATGATCGATATCGATTCCTATTAATATCAGCAACCTTTGAGAACTTGCGGGCCGCATTCGACTCCCTGAATGTCAAGCAAGAGCCGCATGTGTACAACAGTTAGGCAGTGTAACCGCGAATGAGAGTAATAGCAGAATTGATGTTCATGGTCACATGATCCGACATTAGGCGTTCCCAATTTTTGGAATCACGCTCCTAATGGAATAACTAGCATCGGAAAATCAGTTTCGTGCTTTTCAGCGCTCTTCAACACCTAATAACCGAACCGGCCTTGTAGAGGGCTAAAATGCTGCCAATTCTTATTTCTATCGTTTAATGAGATTTACAGTTAATTTAAAAATATTATTATAACACTGGTGAGACCCCCGGCCACTCAAACTGCTGCTGTAAGCCCTTTGGGTCAGTAAGTGGCCTGGGTTTGCAACACTAGTGAGACCCGCGGGCATTCTGCCCTATAAGTAATAAATAAAAAAACAAGCAAGAAAGTTTCCTACTTTTGTTGAGTTTGTTTACCGAGTTGTTTCGTATATCTCAAATAAAAATTTATAAAATAAAAAGAAATAAAAGAACACCATGGTCTCGCTTTCAGTATCTGATGCCATAAGCTACGTAAAGCTCCATGGTTACATCGCAGTTTTTCGCTGTGAAAGAAGTATTGCCAATGCATTATGTAGGGAACGGGCAGCCCACATCATGGACTCACTTTCAGTATCTGATGCCATACGCTCGTAAAGCTTCAGAGTTTGTGAAATGTTTATCCGTGATTGAAACACGTTTGGCAACATTTTGTAGCAGCGTTATACCCAGAGATAGATAGATAGACAGATAAATCAAGGTGTTCATATTATGAATCTATATAGGTCTATTATAGTTTATTAATGGATTGAAAATAAATGCAATGCCATGAAGGTATCGGAAGTAATTAATGAAACATAAAATTCCAAAAATATTTTTTATTAACAGAAAGAATATAGTAAAATAAATCAATATCAGACAGATTTTGGCAGATTTTAGCCGAAAACTTTTAAAATGAAAGTGAATAAAACAATACAACGAGATTTAAAAAAAAAAAAATCCTCAATTAACAGTTATAATTCATTTTATTTTGGCGGGGTGCATAAATTTAAATTCGAGTGAGTTGTTGTGGGCAGCATAAAACTTTGTCAGAACCAACATGTGGTCCGCGGGCTGCCGACCCCTCAATTAGGCAATTCTCTACGACTTTGTAATTGGATTTTTTCGTCTATCGCGGTTTGCTGCTGAGTTTGTGTTTCTAACTTTTCAAATTATCCGCTATAGGCGCTGCAATCACTTTATTCGATCGGGCATGGTCAATTTGATATGTATAGGCCTACACTACAGTGTACATTCGTAGACCTTTCCTTACAAAGTTATTCGGGTGATTAAAGATTTGCTTAGGAACTCTATTGACACATGTATACGGTGTACGCCGGATGTTTCTGTTTGTTCAACATATAACATTTCAAATTCTTGCGTGCATTGACTTAAGTTCCTTGAACTAAGCTTTAATATGTTCGACTCTAACGGAAGGTTTAATATCATATGATTACCTTCGGTTGCATTGCAAATCAAGTATTAGTGCACGACAATCAAATGGAATTTTTTTTCGAATACAATAACTTCGGTCTTCGAGTCAAACTCATTAACTACAAAAGCTACCCTTGAAATCCGAAAGAAAAGTGTCTGTAATGCGCAGACAACAATTCAAAACTCTCCTATCATTCCAAGATTCGAAATCACGATGAGCAATAGTAATAACTTCATTAATGTACAGCAGCGTAAGTCGTGATCCCACCGAATATCATTTTCGCCTTCTTTTGTCTATGAGCAGATGGCAACATTGTTGGTCTTCATTGAAGTGTGGCGTCACTCATGGGAGAGATTCGGCATCAAGATGACCTTGGGCAGAGATAGGCTGACGGCGTAAATTGCTTTAGTTTTTTTTTAAATATATTAGAATATGTAATTTCGATATTTAACGACATGTAATTTCTTTTAATTGATATAAATTATTGTTTTATCTTTTACTTTCCCTGCAATACATGGTCATGTATAGGGAAAGTATTGGAATCATGTCGAAAATCGCAACTCGAGTTTTCGACGGATCTACACGTTTCGAGACCTCTAGAATACGAAAAAACTATTTTTAGCGTGATGTCTGTGTGTGTGTGTCTGTCTGTGTGTCTGTGCAATGTATGTATCCACTCTAACTCAAAAACTAATGGACCGAATTTCATAAAATTCGGTAGGTAAGTCACTTGAATGTGACCCTAGTGCTGATTAGTTTTTGGTACGATTCGTAAAAACAGAACCCGCCTTTTTTTGCGAAAAGGACAGTAAAAATTTCATTTACCCGCTCCAGCTAAAATACTAATTAACCAAATTTCACAAAATTTGGTAGATAAGTAACTTGTTGGATACTATGGTGCTGATTAGAATTTGGTACGATTCGGAAAAGAAGAACCCGCCTTTTTTTACGAAATGGCCCGCAAAAATTTCATGTATTCACCCTAGCTAAAATACTAATTGACCAAATTTCACAATATTTGGTAGATAAGTTACTCGTGGGACACTCTGGTGCTGATTCGATTTTGGTACGATTCGGAAAATAACGACCTGCCTTTTTTTACGAAATGGCCCGCAAAAATTGTCAAAATCTAAAAAAAAAAAAAGACTACGTATGCCGAAATGTATCAAGTAAATTCTTGTTTTATACGCAATTTTTGACGAGGAAAAAAATATAACTCACTCCATTATACTTTAGGACTAACCGTTCTCAAGATATTTGAGATTTCTTGCATTTTTATTACGCCGCTGTAGGAATAATGTCCAATTACCAAATAAAAACAAAAATTGAATTAGAAATGCAAATTTAGTGTTATTCGGTGCAATTAAACTCAATCTAATGAATTATTAAAGAAATAAAGAAAATATGAATTTAAGTCTGCAGGGAAAGTCATGTGCTGCTCACATCAGATTTTTTTTTTTTTTTTAGGAATCAAATTTATTGAGAACTTTCGCCACGCAGCAGATGATTTTTTTGCTCGAGGTCTTCATCTAAAAGCTTTAATACTGATTTCAATTTTACGATAAAAAGAAAACTATAGTTAACTTTAAAATATGTGCAAATTCTAAAAGCATTCAAAATGCTTTAAAATATATTCTATTAAAATATTTAATTTAATACACCTGTAAGAAATGTGTAAGAATATATGTTCTTGCTATACGAAATTATCCGCACAGGTAAATCTGGAGAATAAAAGAGCTTGTGATCAGTTTGTGAAAGAATGCAGAAAAATATGAAATTTGGTTAACATACACCAAAATGAAGGTGCTGAAATAGTAGCATAAATTACTTCAGCGTCTTTTATTTTACTTTCCCTGTAATACATGCAGGGGACATATAGGGAAAGTATTGGAATCGTGTAGAAAATCTCAACTAGAGTTTTCGACGGATCTACACGTTTTGAGACCTCTAGAACACGAAAAAACTAATTTTAGCGCGACGTCTGTATATATGTCTGTCTATGCAATGTATGTATTCACTCTAACTCAGAACCTAAAGAACCAAATTTCATAAAATGTTACAGGTATGTCACTTGTTTGTGACCCTGGTGCTGATTAGATTTTGGTACGATTCGGAAAAGAAGAATATACTTTTTTTTTTTTACGAAATGGCCCTCAAAAATCGCCAAAATCTAAAATAAAATACTACGTATGCTCAAATGTATCAATTAAATGCTTGTATTATACGTAATTTTTGCCGAGGAAAATAATACGACCAATCCCATTACTCTGGGACTAACCGTTCTCGAGATATTTTAGTTTTTTCGCATTTTTGTTACGCCGCCTATGAAAAAATGTTCAGTTACCAAATAAAAACAAAAATTGCATTAAAATTGAAAATTCAGTGTTATTTTGTGCAATTAAACTTAATTTAATGAATTAAAGAAATAAAAAGAAAATTAATTTGAGTCTGTAGGAAAGTCATGCGCTGCCCACATCAGATTTTTTATCCTGTTGCAGCAATTGTTTAAACACTAGGAAACATGAAATTAAAAATTATTTTGTTGGAAAACAAAAACGAACGGAAAAACTAAATTGAAAATATCAACCATTACCGTTTTTTCATTCCTACTACGCTGTTGTAATATGGAACGGAATGTGTTCTAAAACATTCAAAACGAACAATTTTGACAATTAAAATTCGAAATGTGGAATCAATTTGCGAAGTTAAGGAAGTTGGGTTCTATATTTCTTGAAAATATTTTTAGATTAAATACCAGAAAGAAAAAAAAAAAAAAAAAAAAAAAAAAATCTGATGTGGACAGCACATGACTTTCCCTGCAGACTAAAATTAATTTTCTCTTTATTTCTTTAATAATTCATTAAATTGAGCTTAATGGTACAAAATAGCACGCATAATTATTTGAAATGTCACAGAATTTGTATTTTTCATGCAATTTTCGTTTTCATTTTGGTAACTGAACGTATTTTCAAAAGCGAAGTAGCAAAAATACGAAAAACTAAAATACCTCGAGAACGGTTAGACCTAGAATAATGAGGTTGATCTTATTCCTTTCAGCGTTAAAAATTACGTATAAAACAAGCATTTAATCAATACATTTAAGCATACGTAATCTTTTATTTTATATTTTAATGAATTTAGAGGGTCATTTTGCAATAAAAAGCAGGTTCTGTTTTCCCGAATCGTAGCAAAATCTAATCAGCACCAGGGTAACCGACAAGTGACTTATCTACTAAATTTTGTGAAATTTGGTCAATTAGCTCTTTAGCTAGAGTGGATACATGCGATTTTTGCGGGCCATTTCGAAAAAAGAAAGGCGGGTTCTTTTATCCCGAATCGTACTATAATCTAATCAGCCCCAGGGTCACCCACAAGTAACTTATCTACCAAATTTTACGAAATTTGGTCAAGTGATACATACATTGCAAAGACAGACACACACAGACATCACGATAAAAATAGTTTTTTCGTGTATTCAAAACGTGTAGATCCGTCGAAAACTCGAGTTGTGATTTATGCTATGATTCCAATACTTTCACTATACTTTACGATGTATTGCAGTGCAGGGAAAGTAAAAATAGTCATTCCTACCACACAATTCTAATATGGAACACATAATGTGTTCTAAAATGTCCAAAACGAAAATTTCAGACTAAATTAAGTAAATATTTTTTTCCATCCCTTAACTACTCTGTTGAAATGAGGATCGCAGTGTGCTCTTATAAGTTCAGAACGAATAATTTTAGTAATTGAACTTTGAAATATGAATCAATTTGAGTTAGAAAAAATTTTGTCTTTTTTATTTCTTGAAAAATATGTTTCAGATTATTTAAAAGAATTTTTTCCATTCCTATCACGCTGTTCTGATGTTGAATGTTATAGGTTGTAAATGAAAAATTCTAGCAATTAAAATTCGAAATATGGAATCAATTTGCGCAGTTAAGAAAGTTTTGTTTTATATTCTTCGAAAAACTTAGTTTCAGATTAAATACAAGAAATATTTTCCCCCCATTTCTACCATAATATTCTAATATGGAACGGAGTATGTTCTTAAAATGGCTACTAAAATGTTCTAAACGAGCAATTTTGAGAATCAAAGTTTGAAATATGGAATTAATATGCGAAATTATGGAAGTTTTTATCCTTTATTCTTTAAGAAAGTATGATTCAGATTTTAATAAATAAAAATTTCCATACCTACCGCGTGTTCTAATTTGGAACGCAATGTGTTCTAATTCAGCTCAAAAGAAAGAATTTTGGCAATTAAAATTCGAAATATAGAGCCAATTGGGCAGCCAAGGGATTCTTGTTCTCTATTTCTGGAGAAAATATGTTTCAGATTAAATAGAGGAATTGTTTTTTGCCCATTCCAACCAAGCAGCTCTAATATGAAACGGAATGTGTTCTAAACATGGGTGCCCGGTGAACATTCTTCAGGGTAAGGCTTCTATACTATATACAGGCTGAAGCAACCGCCATTTTGACTCCACGGTCCAGTCAGATATCGTCTGTCTGTGCCATTTCAATGGCGAGCGCATGTTACATGGATGGTATTTAATAGGCAATTTAGCTGTAAAATACATGCTTCTGCTTTCTAAAAATTGTACCAATCATTCAAAAAAGTAGTTCAGAATGTATTGATTTTTTCGAGATCCCAAAAAAGGAAGAAAGAGTAACACTCTTTTCGCCATGTACAGCCATCGCTATAATTGGGAGTCAGATGGCCGTTTTGCACTAGCCTGTATAGAGCATGTGCACGAACGTAAATAAACATACTGCGCAGTAAAATGCCTAGAAACGTAAAGGCAAAAGAGTCTTACTTTTTACCATAGCGGGTAACGGTAAATTGACGATGATGGCAAATAAAAATTAAAACTGAACTCATTAAACATCGAAATTTCCCTTTGTACTGAAAATAAGTCATTTAGAACCTTTGAGTAACAATATACGTATAAAGATTCCATTTGCTAAGTGCACTTTAAGTGATTTTAAGTGAATGTACACTACTACTCATTTTTACCGTAGTCACTAGCTAGCATTCTGAAGATGTATATATATTTACTAGAAAATTCTACAGGGTCTACGCGAATGAGAAGGGAAAGATATATAACGCCCCCTTCTCTTTCCTTCCCCTATGGGAGCTCAAGCCTGATATTTCAGTGTCTAAAGGCGCAAAATCGGAAATAGATCTCAGAATCTGGCCCGGTGTTTGATGAAAACGAAACCGCAGTATGAATCTGTCTTTCTCACTGCAGTCATTTTATTCCGTCCTTAACACCTTACTAAGAAGAATCACTATGGGCGCTCATGGTTCTAAAACGTTCAGAACGAGTAATTTTGACAGTTAAAATTCGAAATCTTGTATCAATTTTCGTAGTTAAGGGAGTTCGTGTGGTTGGTTCTCTGTATTTCTGGAGAAAATATGTTTCAAATTAAAGGGAAAGAAATGTTTTTAAACCCTGCCACGCTCTTTAAGCACGAACACTATTATTAGAACTGTAACCATCCCTAGTAGCAGGCAGCACAGCTTAGGACGAATTTTTATTTACGCATATGGATATTTTTTTTTTTTTTTTTTTTTTTTTTTTTTTTTTTTTTTTAATGTTCCCGTAAATTTAAGTTCCAAGCACTCTAGGGAGGGAGAAAGGTGTGACGATGAAATAATAAAAAAAAAGTCTAAAATAAACAAACGACAAGGGATGGTTCTATTTCAGTCTTCTCCCCCCAGCGTGGAAGAAAACCGTTGTTACAACATCAGTCATGTTAATTGGGAGAGCGCGGTTACAATGCAGCTGTATTTTTTTTTTCTTTTTCTTTTGTCGAGAACTTAACTGTTGGAGATCGTCACTCGATACGAGTCCGGACTCCGGACCCACGTAATAAATTTTTAAATTGCTTTCCCATGTTTGCAACGGGTTAGTAGTCCATGTCGATAAATTATTTTTCTGTAGCTTAATTTTTTTATTTTATTGTTTATTAAAACGAATTACTTGGCGTTTCCCGAGGTTTTAAATAAGCATCCGCTATGCATATAGTACATATATAGATAAAACCACTCAATTTTCAAATCGTCTGTCTTGAATCAAAACTATTCCCACGCTTCATTTTTTACAATGGGCAACTATTCTAATTGCATAAAGCAGATTATTTAGGGTGTAATAAGCCCTAAACAAGCTGCTTTGTTACATTCTAAATAAGAGCGTGAATTATGACCTTTTTAGTACAATACTCATAATGACAATGTAATATCAAATGTTTAAAAAATTAGAATGAAATCTTCTTTTTCGACCCAGACCGTCTGATCTCCCCGAAGGTGTAAGATATCTGTTTGGACGGTCGGTAAATGTCACCAAATTGAGACTGGAACCCAGTGGCGGAGGCATCCATAGGAACCGTAATCTTCAAGTTCGACAAGTTTTATCTAGTTTTTCACAAAATGTATCTAGATATAAAATTTAACGGTCGTGGGTGCAGTCGTTCTCGAGTTATTGTATTCACGTATCACACATATATGCAAACACACAGATCTTTCTACAAATGTTCTAAATGAGTTCAGGAGGTCGTAAAACGTACTCATCTATCAAAATATCGAAGTAGAAAATTTTCGGGGAAACAATACTTTTCTATATAATAGAATGAGAAAGCAATAAAATGTGAGTAAGAAGTTGAAAATGAGCCTTATCTAAAACTAAAATTCCCCTCCTATTTATGATAAAAACCTATTTTAATCCCCCCTCCCTCGTTTAATATTCTCCGATTTCCTCTTTTCGTCAAAAAAATCCAATTACACTATCTCTGTGAATTTTTTCCAAATTTTCCTTGGAAAAAGAAGTGAGTATCACTTTAGGGTAGTATCACATGCATGGGTATTTATTTAACTTTAAAAAGTATGTTCCAGAAACCTTTTAAAGTCGAACTTCTTTGATTTCGGAATTTTATCGCTTTTTTGTGTCAACATTTCATTTTTAAAGCACACTGGTCTATATTCAAGAATTTTACAATTTTTGCAGCTGTATCTTTTAATATTGCTGTTAACTTTGCATGAAAACGACATAAAGCGGAGCAATCTATACAAATAAAATTAAACATCCGTTTGTCTGTTTGTGTCATTGTACCGGATTTCGAAAATTTTGATAGGTAGCCTTGGTATGGTCCAACTTGAAAATTTAGTCTTTTTTTCATAGCCTTCTGTTTCCTTACTTTGAGCATGATGCAATCGTTATAAAAGCCCCCAAACGAAAGGGACCCACCCAATCGCTATTACAGTCTTCAAATTAACGTGACCTAATCGTTTTGTGAACCCACTCAACAATAAGTGCAATTCAAACTCCGATCACGTGACCTGATCGTTGTCTGTGCCTTCATTTCTATAATTATGGAAGCGTTATAAATTGATGAAATATAAAATTGATCTTTTTTGATCTACAGACAAAATTAAAACAATGAACATTTTGTTTCTTTTATTTTTTTTATCATCTGTCATAGTAGTAGTCACAATGTTTTCCTATTCTATGTATGTAGGGAAAATAATAGATTTTCCCCCCTTCTATTTTGATAAATAACATTGGAATTCTGTATCATAAAAATAAGGCTCTGTGAACTCAGCCTTTATACACTCCTAAAAAAAATTTCAATACACGAATAGTACATTAACAATGTATTTATCTATAAAAAAATATATACAGACAAACCTGTTTAAAACGGAACAGTGTCATAAGCGGAAAATATTTTTAGCCCTGTCCAAAAGTATAGAAAATTTACGTTATTTCTCCTGTATGAATTAATTAAAAAAGCACCTATTGTAACGAACTAAGATGAGAAAAATAATCTATTTCAGCCATTTATTTCCAAGAAAACAACGATTTTTTTAATAAAGCACCTGTTGTAACGAACTAAGAACAGAAAAATCATCTGTTTCAGCCATTTATTTTCAAGAAAACAACGAATTTGTTTATAAAGCAGCTATTGTAACGAACTAAAAACAGAAAAATCATCTGTTTCAGCCATTTATTTCCAAGAAAACAACGAATTTGTTAATAAAGCACCTATTGTAACGAACTAAGAACAGAAAAATCATCTGTTTCAGCCCCTTATTTCCAAGAAAACAACGAATTATTTTTTAATAAAGTACCGATTGTAACAAACTCAAAACAGAAAAATCATCTGTTTCAGCCATTTATTTCCAAGAAAACAACGAATTTGTTAATAAAGCACCTATTGTAACGAACTAAGAACAGAAAAATAATCTATTTCAGCCATTTATTTCCAAGAAAACAACGATTTTTTTAATAAAGCACCTGTTGTAACGAACTAAGAAAAGAAAAATCATCTGTTTCAGCCATTTATTTCCAAGAAAACGACGAAGTATCACTCGTAAATGAAAACGGTGTTACTGATAAAGTTCTTTCTAGTAAATCAAATGGTGAATTGCTGAAGTCAGTTTGCTAGAAATATTAATCAGTGCTCGATTTTTGACATCATTAGTAAAACATATGTCCAAAAAACTATGTTTTCTTATTTTAAAAGGTCACGGCAATAAAAATACAGATTTTTTTTGTTTTTTGTGGTTAATCGTCTCATAGTAAGCAGTAATATGTTTCCGGTAAGTAGATTTATTTATTTTTACTTTCCTTATATACATAATGTATAAGGAAAGTATTGTGACGGGGTCGAAAATTCGAATTCGAGTTTTCGACGGAAGAGCACGTTTCAAGCATCCCTGATCACGAATCGAACATTTTTGAAGTGACGTCTGTGTGTGTGTAAAAGAATGTGTGTGTGTGTGTGTGTCAGTGAATCTGTGGAGACGATATCTCACGAACGAATGCAGCTATTCGAATGGAATTTGGTACAAAAATCACAATCCGTGAATACTGGAAGACTATTGTTCTAAAACACAATCGAATGTTCAGAATTCCCTAAATTTTCGAGTGAAATTTAAAAAAAATCATCAAAAAATCTAAACCTTTAATAAAGTTACGCAAATAGACATTTCTTATGTAATTTTTCCTTAGAAAACGATTGACATAAACTTTA
Organism: Amaurobius ferox; assembly: GCA_951213105.1. NCBI lineage: Eukaryota > Metazoa > Arthropoda > Arachnida > Araneae > Amaurobiidae > Amaurobius > Amaurobius ferox. Next base: position 81,487,764 of record OX578155.1, on the reverse strand, counting down.
GAACGTTACCATGAACCGTTCTCGAGATATTGCACATTTTTCAAATAAATTTATCAAAAAATTCCATAAATTAAAAAAATATATTAACTGTTAAGAAACATGTTCACTTTTCATATGTAATATCATGCGATAAATTTGGTGACATCATTCTCGTGGATCTAACTCGTTCCATTCACGAGAAATACTTTGAGTAATACTTTTGTATTTGAAAGCCAATAGTCATTTATCCACTGTAAAAATAACTTATTTCTCCGTTCATAACGCATGGCGACATTTTGGCGACGAATTTAGCGGAATGTCGCCAACTTGGCGACATTTTTAAATGTTGCCAAATTAACGAAAATCTCGCCAAATGGATAAAAATGACGTTAAATCAATGAAATTGAATCAAGACTAATTGAAGAAAAATCAATATCTTGGAAAGAATATAAGTATATGCTATAAGAATAATATTTTTCCTTTCCTTATATACATAATGTATAAGGAAAGTATTGTGACGAGGTCGAAAATTCGAATTCGAGTTTTCGACAGGAGAGCACGTTTCAAGCATCCCTGATCACGAATCAAACATTTTTGAAGTGATGATGTCTGTGTGTGTGTGTGTGGAGATGATAACTGACGAACGAATGGACCGATTGGAGCGAAATTTGGTACAAAAATCACAATCCATAAACACTGGAAGCCTATTGTTTTTATACGCAATCGAATGTTCAGAACCCTCCTAAATTTTCGAGTAAAATTTTGAAAAAATCGTCAAAACATCAAAACCGCTAATAAAGTTACGCAAATAGACATTTCTTATGCAATTTTTCATTAGAAAACGATTGTCATAAATTTTAGAAAGCTAACATGAACCGTCCTCGAGATATTGCACATTTTTCAACAAAATTATGAAAAAGTTATATAAAATGAAAAAAAATATATTTCCTATTGAGAAACATGTTCACTTTTCATATGTAATATGCGATACCATGCGATAAATTTGGTAACATCATTCTCGTGGATCTAGCTCGTTCCATTCATGAAAAAAGATACTTTGAGTAATATTTTTGTATTTGAACGCCAATAGTCATTCATCTGCTGTAAGAATAACTTATTTCTCCATCCATAACGCTTGGCGAGATTTTGGTGACGAATTTTGTGGAATTTTGTCGCCAACTTGGCGACATTTTTAACTGTTGCCAAATTAACAAAAATCTCGCCAAATTGATAAAAATGACGCTAAATCAATGAAAATGACGACTAATTGAAGAAAATTCAATATCTTGGAAATAATATAAGTATTTACTATAAGAATAACATTTTTTTTTAACTGTAAAAGTAGTAAATTCATTGCATTACATAAGGAAAGTTATGTGCTGCCCACATCACATTTTTTAAGATATAGTAATAAGCTAATACGCTAATAGTCAAGGACATGGAGTATACTATTTTTATATTTACGTATACTGCTATGATCGCAGTATGCAAAAATGTACGTATATACATATTTAGAATAATTAAATTAGCTATTATATGATATAGTATTAATTAAAAGCATCTAAATAAAACTTTCTGAATTTTTATAATCATGTATATGTAAGCAATTACATATGGAATATCTGCATTTCCAGCTAAACCTTAGTTATAATAGCACATATAGTATTAATTAAAAGAATCTAAATGAAATTTTCAGAATTTTTATAATTATGTCTGCATTAGGGTGACCAACTTTTGGCCCCATAAATTTAAGGGAGATTTAATCTCGACAAATTTTTAGCAGCGGGACGCAGCGCAACGAACAGTCGGTCCAGAAAATGTTTATGAAATGGATAATAATAAACAAAACAATTTACATTGTATATTATATACAGGACACAATATGGAATACAAATGTACAAATTTGCATGTTTCTTAGTACTAACCTATACGTATTTGTCCACTGATGCTGCAGAACTAAGCATTTTGTTATTTTCTTGTGCAAATTTTAAAAACTCTTTACAACTATAGTCATAATTAATTGTTATCATTAGCTCTGACTTAATCAGTTGTAAACTGCTTTGATATCTCTGATCAGTCTATTTGTTGCCCATCAGCGAAAAACTCTTTCAGTATGGGCATTTGAGCCTGGGATGCTTAAAACAAAGCCTAAAATCTTATTAAGTTATTTGTTTAATTTTGTTTAAATCTTATTTTAACTTTGTTTATTTGTTTGTTCTTTATTTACACGTAGTCGCGCCCACGTCTCCGACAATAAACAAAGTGAAAATTAAACCCAATCCTACAATTTATACAGGAATGTATTTCGCGGGAATAATATATAATTCAAATTTTGCGTTCTTGATTTTTAAAGAAATATACGGGAGAAAGAGAAGGTCAATACGGGAAGCGGGAGGATCCAAAAAAAAAAAAAAAAAAAAAAAAAAAATCGCAAACACGGGAGTTCCCTTCGACCAGAGATATAGGTATTTCACCTGGATGGGAGTTCCCGGGAAATACGGGAGGGTTGGTCACCCTAATCTGCATTTCCAGCTAAACCTTAAACTTAGCTTTTCCTGAAACGTGCATGAAATGTAAACCGTTTCAAGACGGAAAATTCTTCCTGTGGTCTAGAATTCCGTTTAAGGCAGATTCGACTGAATTTCAGTTTTATGTGTGAAAGAGAAATACATTTTTCAGGATCCATCACACCAGCGATAGAAGGTGATTTGATTTGTATAAGGTTGAAAACTTTTAGAACTGTATGTTTACATTGGGAATAGGGTAAAAATAAAAAAATAAAAGTACGTGTAAGTAAGAAAATATGATGCTTCTGTCACTCCTTGACTTTCCTTACATGTGAACAAATGCAGCCACACCATTTTAAGAATTTCTGGGGTGGTGGTGTGTGTATGTGGGGGGAGTAATAAAAGTTCAGGGACTGTTGTTCTAATGATGGAAATATATTTCGGCAAAGATAATTGTATAAGAACCCTAATAAGTTGGAAATCGTTGGGGGGTACAGTAGACCCCCCCCCCCCAGCATCCCTAATTGACGCCTATGAATAAAGATAGATACAGTGGAGGGAAAACAACACAAATTAAATGTTTTCGTATAATTCGATATCACTGAGAATAAACAGATTCTTTGTTGTTAAAATGAGTATACCAAATTAACTGGAAATCACATGATTATTTTGGGGGAGAGATCGCATTTACAGTGGGGAAAAAAAGTAAAATTTCTAATATCTCGAGAATAGCACTTGATATTTCACAAGCAATGGTGTCCATTTACTTCTAGTAAAATGCTCACATTTGATAACATCGAACATAAGGCAGTTTAAAAAGATTTTTTGTCTCTCCATTTTATCTGAAAAACGTGCTATATCTAAAGAATGACACATTTCATTGTTTTGTGAATGAAATAATTTGCTTTAAAAAAAAATTGCATATAACACGACTATTTTTATAATATATATATATATATATTCTATTTTCAAAAGAAAGAACTGTGAGCGGAGGGGGGGGGGGGTCTTGACAGCTTTCCCCCCGATTTGAACACATGAAAAATTAATAAACTTTGACGTTTATTTTCTGAAACACTCGTACCAAATTTCATTCGATTTGCTCTATTTGTTCGATAGATATCGTGGCCAGAGACTCGTAGATAGACACAGACATTATTGAAAAAATGATCGATTCGTATGCGGTATGATCAAAACGTATAAACCCGTCAAAATCCGAAATTTGACCACATCATAATACTTTCCTTTTCAGAGCTGTCTTAGCAACCCTTTGCGAGGCTTCTAGGCGAAGGTAAATTCTACCCCCCTCCCTCCATGCAAAACTATAGTACAAAGATAAAGGTACATTAAGTACTGAAGATGGGCCCTCAGAGTTTTGCGGGCCCCCAGCATTTGACTATGGTCAAAACCGGCCCTGCTCCATTGACTTATACATGTAGAAAATTAATATATGTTCTAGAACTGCATTATAATATCGCTTTTCTTTTTTGATGTACATAGAAATTGATTACAAGTTCATCAGATCACATACCTGTTTTTATCTTCTTTACAGAGGCTTTAGTAGGGTTTCGCCGATATCCCAATTCATCCAACTCTGATAAACATCAAATTTACTTCATCTTCTTTTTCATTCAAATATTCCTTTAGAAAATTCGTTGAAATCCCTTGCATCTGTTTTTTTTTTCTTCTCTTCAAATCGCACACAAAAATGCCAAATGGACACAGTTCAACAATGTAAACGTGGGGGGGATCTTCTATAAAATTTGTCTTGGCTCAACACCCAAGGAAAAATATATGCGGAGCACAACTAACTCTTCACAGCGTTGAACTGACCGGGAATAAGAATAACTGGTTATTTACATTTTTTGGTTGTCGCGCGAGGATATGAGGCAGCGCCATCTATGTTTCAGACTGCACATTAAAATAGGCAGAGACGAAGGAGAGAAATATTACTGATTTCAAATCTGACTGAGTTGAACGAATGTATGAGATATAGGGGGAGGAGGAATTTCGAAAAAGGATTATAAAGTGCTAGATTTCGTTTTCATATATGAAATGGAATGAACTAAGTATATCTTATGGAGAACAAAGGAAATTATTCAATGTTTATGTTGCTTAAAGAATGGGGAGAAGGGATTACAGAACACGGCTCTATGTTTTATTCAGGGCATTTATTTGTTTTCGGGGGGGGGGGGGGGGAGGCAAAAAGAAATTTAGAGGGTGCAAGATTTTCAATAAATTTTTAGCTATTGTATTTACATGTACAGAAGTAATTTCTGTACATATTAATTATTTATCCAAGCATATTTAGCATGAGTGTACACGTTAGGTCTATCTATAGTAAAGTGATTATACCCAATCTAATTAAAGGGGATTGCAGCTCCCCTAGCGGAGAAGTAAAAGTTACAATAACGAACTCGGCAACAAAACTAGATAGACGAAACAAGCAAATTACAAAGTTGTAGAGTATTGTATGACTAATAGAAATCAATGCCAGGAACATACAAAATGCGTATATGGGAGGCAATAAATTTATCACCAGGGATTGTAACACAGTGACACCTGCAATGCTTGTTAAAGTGCAAGGTCATATCCTTTCTGGAATTCTAATGAGATAGCATGGCTCTGCACTAAATTTATGTTCATGTAAGTGTTATTATATCATTTCTGAGTAGGATAGCTATTCGTGTATAGCTTATTGTGTCAAATAAATGCCTTCTGTAACAGTTCTGTGATCGATTCCAACTCATTAAATAATGTATCTACAGCTTTGTAATTGGCTTTTTACCGTTTATCTCACTTTGCTGTCGAGTTCATTATCCCCACTTTTTAAATTCTTCACTAGAGTGCTGTCGGTGCTTTATTCGATCACTCATGGTCATTTTACTATAGACAGACTTAACGTGTATACTCATGGACTTTTCCTTACAAAGTTATTGAGGTGCTTAAGACTTTCCCAGGAACCTTGTATTGTATATTTTTATGTGTGTTTTTTTCTTTTTAAGTAATTTCCTCCGGCTCATTTCCAGCAGGAAAACCAACTGTCATTCTGACACAAGCCAAATAATTATCCGCAGACGATAAAAAATACGCCTCATTCGGGAGCGAAAATATCTACAGGCGAAATACCATTGTTATAGTTAGTACAAAATGATGCAATTCATATTCCATTTCGTTTCACAAATAGAACGTTATTAAAGACAACGAGTAATATAAAAAATAAGTTTATATTAGGAGAGATGGCAGCGTCACGACGAGAGATAAACTTCTTAAACGTAATATGGCAACATCACAGACATAAAAAGGGGGAAGGTAAGTCTTTAGGAAGAAATTTTGCTTTTTTTTTTCAATGAGTGAAATGATAGAAACTGTTTATACAATGGAGCGAAAGTAAATTAGATTTTAAACGTTCGTTGAAAAAATAAAATTATGATTATGTTTTTAGTAATTGAACGAGAACATCGTACGTTATATTGGTTTTACCGGTACTTAATTCGGGCATATTTTAGATGCGTCAAAGAATAAGCCTCTGAATTAATTATGTTTGAGAAAATCCTTTTCTTTTTCAAGTTATAGGTAAAGAATATTTTTTTAACACTTTACAACATAGTTGAAAAGTGTTTATGACTTTGCTGATTCTGTCTGTCCGTTCGCACGATAACTGCCGTAAAAATGACTTCATCTAAATGAAATTTTAGTATGTTGTTCAGACGGTCTGTGGGACCTATGGGAATATAAATGAATAATATCACCCAATTCATTTTGGATTGAACCCGGGTCGAAAAAATGAAATACATTGAGCCCTATGGGACCTAATATTTCAAACATTTTTTAAGCAAATTTAAAATTCACAAATTGCTTCGAAAGTTTTAGGAAATATTCAAATTATCCCATAAAAAATATGAAAAAAATTTCAGCAAAATATATTCGGTATTTTTTAAAATAAAAATTAAAATAATAAGTACACCCATATCATATGAAGAGATCATGTGACCTACTTCAAAATAAAATATGGCATCCATCTTGTGTCAAAATCGTGATTTTAAGAGTTCTTTTTAATTTATACTTAGTGTTGTATCAGTCCTAAAGCCGCTTTATTTTTGCTTAATTTCTGTGCATCTATATTTTGAAACAACACAATCACAATATATTTGAGTTTAAATGATTAATGCCACCCATCTTATGTCAAAATCGTGATTTTTAAAGTTCTTTTTAATTTATATTTAGTGTTGCATCTAAAACTGCTTTATTTTTGCTTACATTCTGTGCATCTACATTCTGAAACAACGCAATTACAATATATTTGAGTTTAAATGATCATCTCTGATTATTTCTACAACGAAACCTAATTTTCACGTATGGAGAATGAAAACAAATAAGGATGTAGGATGAGTTGTATAAGAATTGTTGAATTTCTTTAACGCAAAATTATTTAGCTCTGGAATCTGCAATATAGCTGATATGAATGAAAAACATTCATTGATTTTACATAGAGAAGCAGACAATTTTTTCGATGAAGATTTAAGCATAGAGTTAAATTACTTGTACCCCCATGGTTTTAAATTTTTAAGTAAAATAAATTATTGTAGTATTGTGATGAATGAAGGGAATGGAATAAAAGTGTATGAATGAAATATTTACAGCTTTTATATAGAGGGCAAGGCGATTTATATTTCAATGACGTCAATTGAATAGTAAATTTTTTTTCGATAAAGTTTTAAGTTTACAAATAAAATAAATTATTGTAGTATTGCGATAATTTAAAAAATATTATCGCTGAATGTATCGCATTTTAGAGATGTTTATATAAAATTCGGGGTACATGCGTCTAAAGTGTTTAAACTTTTCGTAAGGCTCCGTTTTCCTGCCAGAGGAACCCTATAACCATATATTGAAATAAAAAAAAAATTTGATGTGGGTAGCACATGACTTTCCTTATATAATGCAATGAATTTACTACTTTTACAGTAAAAAAAATAGATTATTTTTATAGTAATTATTTATATTCTTTCCAAGATATTGAATTTTCGTCAATGAGTCGTCATTTTCCATGTCGTCATCATCAATGAGTCGTCATTGATTTAGCGTCATTTTTATCCATTTGGCGAGTTTTTCGTTAATTTAGCAACATTTAAAAAAGTCCCCAAGTTGGCGATATTCCACCAAATTCGTCGCCAAAATCTCGCCAAGCGTTATGGACGAAGAAATAAGTTATTTTTACAGCACATAAATGACTATTGGCGTTCAAATACAAAAGTAGTACTCAAAGTATCTTTTTTCATGAATGGAACAAGTTAAATCTACGAGAATGATGTCACCCAATTTATCGCATGGTATTACATATGAAAAGTGAAAATGTTACTCAATAGGAAATATTTTTACTTTCCTTATATACACAATGTATAAGGAAAGTATTATGACGGGGTCGAAAATTCGAATTCGAGTTTTCGACGGGAGAGCACGTTTCAAGCATCCCTGACCACGAATTAAACATGTTTGAAGTGATGTCTGTGTGCGTGTGTGTTGTTGTTGTTGAGACCCAGACCGTCCGACCTACCAGAAAGGGTGTTGAAGGCCCAGACCATCCGACTCGTCCAAAGACTTAGAGCACTTTTGTGGATGGCCGGTACCAGAAAGGGTGTATGTGTGTGTGAAAGTATGTGTGTGTGTGTGTGTGAAAGTATGTGTGTGTGTGTGTGTGTCAGTGAGTCTGTGGAGACGATAACTGACGAACGAATGGACCGACTCGAACGAAGTTTGGTGCAAAAATCACAATTCGCAAACACTGGAAGCCTATTGTTTTTATACGCAATCGGATGTTCAGAATCCCCCTAAATTTTCGAGTGAAATTTTGAAAAAATCGTCAAAAAATCAAAACCGCTAATAAATTTACGCAAATATGCATTTATGTAATTTTTCATTAGAAAACGATTGACATAAATTTTAGAACGCTAACATGAACCGTTCTCGAGATATTGCACATTTTTCAAAAAAATTATCGTTCATCAGTTATCGTCTCCACAAACTCACTGACACACATACTTTCACAAACACACACACCTTACACCTTTCTGGTAGGTCGGACGGTCTGGGTTTCAACAACAACAAACACACACACAGACGTCACTTCAAAAATGTTCGATTCGTGATCAGGGATGCTTGAAACGTGCTCTCCCGTCGAAAACTCGAATTTGAATTTTCCACCCCATCACAATACTTTCCTTACACGTTATGTATATAAAGAAAGTAAAAATTCTGGTGACGCTACTACTGCTGTACAATTGCTCTCCATTGGTTTGCGCCTATGGAGACAAGAAGTAAAGAAAGCACAGGTATTTGCCAACCTGTCCAAGGCCTAGTGATGCAATGGCTTTTCTGTATGACATTAAAATTTTCTGACGCTTGTAAACGCACGAAAGGCCAGGCGTACTTTCCTCAATGGGATCGATTTGAATTATTTCAAAAGTTATGCAAAATCAGCGGATGTTCGATTAATTTTGTTTGCTTAACGTATTGCAAGGATATTTGAAATCGGAGTTTCATAAGAAGTTGGCATTGGAAAATATTGCTGTCGGGTTGCGGATTTACCAGGCAAAATTCTTTTTCAAGGGATATAATACTCATTCAACATTTTTCTTTATTTTAAGTATTATGGTGAAAATTGTGGTAGATAATATTTTAACATTAAATTATACACAAAATTTGACGAAAAATATCTTATTAAACTACAAGTGTAATTAAAATTTAAATTTTTTTAGAAAAATTTATTTTTTTTTTTTTAATTTCTACTATTTTTTTAAATGTTAATGTTTTCACTCCAAAATTTTCTTATACGTTACTGCACAAAACTGTGCATATTTTTTATGCTTGTGATATTAGATTTAATATAATTTTTTTCACTGTTATTTACAGTGATAAAATGAGAAGATTTGAACAGTTCTCAGTTAATCATTTTATTAAAATGAACTTCAAATTCTTAATGTTAATTTCATGGGCAATTTTATTAAATACATAATGAAAAACACGTACAAAACATTTAAAACTTCTATCGTCATTACAAAAAAAAAAAAAAAAAAAAAATCTGATGTGGGCAGCACATGACTTTTCTTATATAATGCAGTGAGTTTACTACTTTTACAGTAAAAAAATATTGTATAAGTTCCACGGTACTGTGTTTCTATCGATGAATTGCACATTTGGCGATTTTCCGGATGAAGACATGTAAAACTATTTACTCAATTAAGTACCTATTTTCCCAATTAACTTATATTTCCCGCAACTCTAAATAAACAATTATCAATATTGATAGCATCCTCAATAAGCGATATAGTCCATATATTAAAATATTTTAATAATTTATTCATCAAGTAGGCGTAATTTTCATTAATTACGCCTACAGATATTTCGCCACAGAGTCATTTTTGCAATTTTGACGATCTGGGGCGAAATATCGCCAAGTTCGCTAAATGCATCACTAAGACAAACTAAGAACATTTCTTATATGTTATGCCCGTCATAAGACGAAAATCAGAATTTGCGAAACATTTCTTCCCATATGGCGTCATTTTTATCAATTTGGCGTCATTTTTATCAATTTGGCGTCATTTTTATCAATTTGGCGACATTTTTGTCACTTTAGCAACATGTAAAATAGTCGACAAGTTGGCAACGTCCCGCTAAATTTCTCGCCAAGCATTATGGGCTGAGAAACAAGTTTTTCTAATAGCAGATAAATGACTAATGGCGTCTAAATACAAAAGTATTACCCAAAGTATCTTTTCTTATGAATAGAACGAGCTAGATACACGAGAATGATGTCACCCAATTTATCGCATGATATTACATATGAAAAGTGAACATATTTCACAATAGTTAATATTTTGTTTTTATTTTATGAGATTTTTTGATAAATTTTTTTGAAAAATGTGCAATATCTTGAGAATGGTTTATGCTAGCGTTCTAAAGTTTATGTCAATCGTTTTCAAACAAAAAATTACATAAGAAATGACTATTTAAGTGAGTTTGTTAAAGGTTTTGATTTATTGATGATTTTTTCAAAATTTAGGAGGGTTCTGAACATTCAATTGCGTTTAAAAAGAGTAGGCTTTCAGCCTTCACGAATTGTAATTTTTGTACCAAATTTCGTTCGAATCGCTCCATTCGTTCGTGATATATCGTCTTCAGACTAACTGACACACATCATCTCAAAAACATATGATTCGTGTTCAGGGATTCTTGAAATGAGCTCTCCCGTCGAAAACTCGAATTCGAATTTTCGACCCCGTCACAATAATTTCCTTATACTCCTATGTACATATGGAAAGATAAAAATAAATAAATAAAATAACATTATTAAAACATGAATGTCGGCAAAAGAAACATGGCGAAAACCCAATTTAAAGCTTTTGTTTGTGAATTGTTTCTATCCTATCATTGTGCAGAAAGACTTTAATAACTTCTTAAATTATGAAGATACAGCTTAGTAATTTCACCTGCATTTTTACTTTTCTTATATACATAATGTATAAGGAAAGTCTTGTGACGAGATCGAAAATTCGAATTCGAGTTTTCGACGAGACAGCACGTTTCAAGCATCCCTGATCACGAATCAAACATATTTGAAGTGATGTCTGTGTGTATGTGTCAGTGAGCCTGTGGGGAAGATAACTGACGAACGAACGGACAGATTCGAACGAAATTTGGTACAAAAATCACAATTTGTAAACACTGGAAGCCTATTGTTTCTATACGCAATCGAATGTTCAGAACCCCCCTAAATTTTCGAGTGAAACTTTGAAAAAATCGTCAAAAAATCAAAACCGCAAATAAAGTTACACAAATAGGCATTTCTTATGTAATTTTTCATTAGAAAACGATTGACATAAATTTTAGAACGCTAACATGAACCGTTCTCGAGATGTTGCACATTTTTCAAAAAAATTATCAAAGAGTTATATAAAATTAAAAAAAATATATTTCCTATTGAGAAACACGTTCACTTTTCATATGTAATACCTTGCGATAAATTGGGTGACATCCTTCTCGTGGATTTCGCTCGTTCCATTCATGAAAAAAGATATATTGAGTAATACTTTTGTATTTGAACGCCAATAGTCATTTATCCGCTGTAAGAATAACTTATCTCTCCGTCCATAACGCTTGGCGAGATTTTGGCGACGAATTTGGCGGAATGTCGCCAACTTGGCGACATTTTTAATTGTTGCCAAATTAACAAAAATCTCGTCAAATTGATAAAAATGACACTAAATCAATGAAAATGACGACTAATTGAAGAAAATTCAATATCTTGGAAAGAATATAAGTATCTACTATAAGAATAACATTTTTACTTTACTTATATACATAATGTATAAGGAAAGTATTGTGACGGGGTCGAAAATTCGAATGAGTTTTCGACTGGAAAGCACGTTTCAAGCATCCTTGATCACGAATCAAACATTTCTGAGGTGATGTCTGTGTGTGTGAAAGTCTGTGTGTGTGTGTGTCAGTGAGTCTGTGAAGACGATATCTCACGAACGAATGGAGCGATTCGTATGAAATTTGGTACAAAAATCACAATCCGTGAATACTGGAAGCCTTCTGCTTTTATACGTTATCGAATGTTCAGAACCCCCCCTAAATTTTCCAGTGAAATTTTGAAAAAATTATCAAAAAATCAAAAGCTTTAATAAAGTTGCAAAAATTGACATTTCTTATGTAATTTTTCCTTAGAAAATGATTGACATAAACTTTAGAACGCTAGCATGAACCGTTCTCGAGATATTGCACATTTGTTAAATAAAGTTATCAAAAAATCCCATAAATTAAAAAAATATATATTAACTGCTGAGAAACTTTTTCACTTTTCATATGTAATATCATGCGATAAATTTGGTGACATCATTCTCGTGGATCTAACTCGTTCCATTCATGAGAAAAGATACCTTGAGTAATACTTTTGTATTTGAACACCAATAGTCATTTATCTGCTGTAAGAATAACTTATTTATCCGTTTATAACGCTTGAAGAGATTTTGGCGACGAATTTGTCGGAATGTCGCCAACTTGGTAACTTTTTTAAATGCTGCCAAATTAACGAAAATCTTGCCAAATGGATAAAAATGACACTAAATCAATGAAAATGACGACTAATTGACGAACATTCAATACCTTGGAAAGAATATAAGTATCTACTATAAGGAAAACCTATTTTTTGACTGTAAAAGTAGTAAATTCATTGCATTATACAAGGAAAGTCATGTGTTGCCCACATCAGATTTTTTATATATGTAGCTGTTACAATTTGAGCCAATGAAACAGAAAATCGATATTTTGACCTTCTTAGGGTACTGTGTTGCCCATTTCTCTTGCGAAAATAATCAGAATTCTATGAGCATACGTTATAGACATAAACTACGGTATATAATTTTGAAGTAAAATTCTATTGCGTGTCGGGCCAGACCCGACCCAATCAGGATTCTAGCACACGCTGAATCAGATTTTAAAATTATATGATTTATAGAGAAATTGAAACAGTAGAATTTTTTTTTCAGTCAGGTGACACTAAAAATACACCCTCAAAACAATGTCAAAAATATCGCCTGTTGTTTGTAATATATCAGACTACAGTCTATTTTTTTTTTAATATACAGTACTGTGGCAATTAATTGAGAAATGCAGTTTTTTTTATAAAATTCAGTTTTATTCAAGTTTTCTATGGATACATTTAAAACTAATAAGTGATATGACCTCCCCGAGACTTTATAACATCACAGACACGTTTCGGCATGGAATGTACTAGACTAGCATATGTAGTTTTAATTTCAACGTCTCTGAACCATATGTCAATAACGGCCGAAATTAGCTTGTGCATCGTCGTACAGTCAAATTTGTGAAGCCGTTTTTTGACAATAGCCCACAAATTTTCTATGGGATTCAAGTCTGGTGAATTCCCGGGCCAATCCAGTACGGTAATATTTTTTTTTTTGAGCAGAAATTTTTGATTCGCTTCGAAGTGTGACATGGCGGGCTGTCTTGTTGGAAAACGCAATCTCCGTTCGGCCACAGTTTAGCCATGGTTGGAAGCACTTTTCGGGTCAATATGATTTCGTAACTGGCACTGTTCATCATTCCCTCTACGGGAACAAGAGATTCTGTCCCCAAAACGTTGAAACAACCCCAAAACATCTTTTTGGACGGATGCTTGGGTGCTTGTTTGATGTGGTGCTGATTGAGAGGTTCTCCTTGGCTCCTTCTCACGAACATAGATCTAAATCCCTGAACCACAAAATGTGTTTGTCAGAAAAGAGAACTTTCTCCCAGTCCATGTTTTGTATTTTCGTGCCTATTCCAACCTTTTTTTCTTCATGCGAAGCGTCAGAAGCTGCTTCTTGTACGGTCGACGTGCTCTCCGTCCGCGTTCTAACAGCCTGTATCGCACTGTTGAAGGTGCAATATCAACATCATCTGCCACCATGGTCTTAGACAGGTCAAAACTGGTTAATTGAGGATTTTTAACACTCATTCGATGTAAAGTTTTGTCGTCACGAGTCGAAGTTGATCTTTTTCGGCCGCATCTTCCAGAGCGGTTGGTTCCAGCATTTCCTGTTTCCTGAAACCGCTTCCAGATCCTCCCGACACTTGCTGTACTCACTCCACATATTTTACCTATTTCCTCGAACTTTAGCACGCTTCTTAGAAGTGTGTTCTCTAAGCGCAATCACTTTAGCACGTGTTTCCGCGCTGATATCCATGATGCTAATGAGCCCCGCAACAACTGAGAAACTACCACTGCGGAACACCTGCCACCTGGCGGAGGAATTTGAACACCTGCTACTTACCAGGTGCATACGAACACCTGCTACTTTGATAATAACTGCAATTTGAACTCTGAGCTAATTTGGAGTGCTTCTTCTTAAGCTTACGTGTGATAAAACGAAAAAAATGACATTTCTCAATTAATTGCCACAATACTGTATATCAATCGAATAAACATGGCATTTTCCAAGAGAGAAATAAGTTTTATTTTGGAGTACTGTATCTCTAGCCTTTCTCATGAGACATTAAAGAGTTTCAGACTAGTTTCATCAAGTAGCCCATATTCTTTCATCAAAGCAATCTCTCAGACCTGTTTAAAGAGGCAGTCCTGTTGGTTATTGATTTGTCTGCAACATGGAGTTAGAAAGGACGCCTACTGTTGAAGAGCTTGAAAAGGCCATAATGCTTTGAGAATTATATCTAGTTGTCGATGGCATTAGTGCAGTAGCCGCTATTATTAGTTGATATAACAGAAAGGCATAGTAATTAGTAAATGTATTTTTGATTATTTTTCAATTAAGGGTTCCCTATTGATGAGTATAATTAACCAGTATTTTTTCATAGTTGTAGGATAGATTACAGAATATAGGGAGATAAAAATTAATTCTGAGGTAAAATAATTTTGAATACGTAGGAATATTCCTTGCTTCAGTTCTACTTGCATTGTGTTAATTTATTACTTTCCTTATATACATAATGTATAAGGAAAGTATTGTTACTGGGTCGAAAATTCGAATTCGAGTTTTCGTCGGGAGAGCCCGTTTCAAGCATCCTTGATCACGAATCAAACATTTTTGAAGTGATGTCTGTGTGCGTGTGTGAAATTATGTGTGTGTGTGTGAAAGTATGTGAGTGTGTGTGTGTGTGTCAGTGAGTCTGTGGAGACGATAACTGACGAACGAATAACCGATTCGAACGCAATTTGGTACAAAAATCATAATCCGTAAACACCGGAAGCCTATTTTTTCATATGCAAACGAATGTTCGGAATCCCCCTAAATTTTTAAGTAAAGTTTTTAAAAAATCGTCAAAATATCAAAACCGCTAATAAAGTTACGCAAATAAACATTTCTTATGTAATTTTTCATTAGTAAACGATTGACATAAATTTTAGAACGCTAACATGAATCGTTCTCGAGATATTGCACATTTTTCAAAAAAATTATCAAAAAGTCATCTATATAATAAAAGGCAATGTCTGTGTGTCTGTGCGTCTGTCTGTCTTATACAGTATACGTTTCGCGACCGCGCGTCGGAGAGCTACGAAATTTGGCAATCGGAGACCCTGGGGGGTGGGAAGGGGACACGTGAAAACCGATTTTTAAAATTTTAATTATTTTTTTTGTTATTTAATATTTTATGCGATTTCGACCGTTTTTTGACATTTTTGCCCTTTTTTCTCCACGATCCAGACATCGTAGAAAAAAACAAATCACACCATCGGAAAGAGCAGAGAATTTCGAGTAAAAATATATAAATTTCAAATCTCAGGGACAAATTCTAATATTTTTTTATGATTTTAAAACAAAAGTCACTTTTGACTCAAAAAAACGATTTTTGGTTTTTAAATTCTCGCATAGTAAAAAGTACTCAGACTTTCGTCTAATAATTTACATTTTTAGAAAGGTCAAATATCTGGCATTCTTACAAGTCCAATCTGGTCAAGAAATAATTATAAATATTTACAGGATCGCGATTTTAATGACCTAAGGATTTCCAATTTCTCGGCGAACGACGTTTTCTCCCGTTGAATTTCCCCCCCGTCTCCATGGAGACCGCCCTTCCGGTTTTAAATGAATTAAGATATGTGTTGTATACAACGGGTGAAATGATTATATACAATATATATTTTTTTTATAAATGGATTTTAAATGGATATTTTAATTTATGGATATTTTAAATGGATAGTTTAATTTATGGATATTTTAAATGGATATTTCAATCTATATAATAAAAGGCAATGTCTGTGTGTCTGTGCGTCTGTCTGTCTGTCTTATACACTATACGTTTCGCGACCGCGCGTCGGAGAGCTACGAAATTTGGCAATCGGAGACCTGGGGGGGAGGGAAGGGGACACGTGAAAACCGATTTTCAAAATTCTAATTATTTTTTTATTTATTTAATGTTTTATGCGATTTCGACCTTTTTTTGCCCTTTTTTCTCCACGATCCAGACGTCGTAGAAAAAAACAACTCACACCATCGGAAAGAGCAGACAATTGCGAGTAAAAATATATCAATTTCAAATCTCCATTTCGATTTCTAATATTTTTTAAAGATTTTAAAACAAAAGTCACTTTTGGCTCAAAAAAACGATTTTTGGTTTTTAAATTCTCGCATAGTAAAAAGTACTCATAATTTCGACTAATAATTTACATTTTTAGAAAGCTGAAATATCTGGCATTCTTACAAGTCTAATCTGGTCCAGAAATAATGAAAATTGCCTTCAGGATCGCAATTTTAAAGACGTCATGATTTTAAATTTCTCGGCGTTCAGCTCGGCGTGCCGCTTCGTTTCTCCCCCGCTGAAGGCGGGAAGGTGGTGGGTGGGGACGTCAAGGTGGAGGTGACGTCACGGTTCTGAATAGAGCTCCTTTGCTCTATATAAATTATTATATTTATATTTTAAATGATGGGACGATATGGATTTTTTAAATGTATATTTTAACTTTTGGATATTTTAAATGGATATTTTAATTTTATGGATATTTTAAATGATGGAACAATGAAACAATGGAATGAGGATGATGGAATTAAGCATATGGTCATTTTAAATTGCAAATCAGCGCGCGGGAAGTTAGCGGTAGGCCCGGGTTCGATTCCCGCCACTGCCAAAACTGCCGCCGTGTTTACGTGGAATACGATCACGTTAAATATGTGGGTACGTAAGTCCTTCCTAGAGGTTGGTGGTAGGGGAAGGAGGATACGGCCCCTGTGGATGCCTCCCCCACTGGGTTCCCGTCTAAATTCGATGAATATATAGAAAGTTATGGAGATTGTCGCGGAGGGCGCGGCAGTCCAGTGGTTAGCGCGCGGGAATTGCACTCAGTAGGCCCGGGTTCGATTCCCGCCACTGCCAAAACTTACGCCACGTTCACGCAGAGTACGATCACGTTAAGCATGTGGGTTCGTGAGTCCTTCCGAGAGGTTGGTGGTAGGGGAAGGAGGGTACGGTCTAAATTGGGTGAATAAAAAGAAAGTTATGGAGATTGTCGCGGAGGGCGAAGTAGCCCAGTGGTTAGCGCGCGGGAATTGCACGCGGTAGGCCCGGGTTCGATTTCCGCCACTGACATGGAGTACGATCACGTTAAACATATGGGTCCGTATGTTTTTCCGAGAGGTTGGTGGTAGGGGAAGGAGGGTACGTTCCCTGTGGATGCCTCCCCCACTGGGTTCCGGTCTAAATTGGGTGGCACATCCTGGCCGTCCAACCAGTTACCAGGCCCGGGTTCGATTCCCAAAATTGCCGCCGTGTTTACGCGGAGTACGAGCACGTTAAACATGTGGGTCCGTGAGTCCTTCCGAGAAGTTGGTGGTAGGGGAAGGAGGGTACGGTCTAAATTGGATGAATAAAAAGAAAGTTATGGAGATTGTCGCGTAGGGCAAAGTAGCCCAATGGTTAGCGCGCGGAAATTGCACTCGGTAGGCCCGGGTTCGATTCCCAAAATTGCCGCCGTGTTTATGCGGAGTACGATCACGTTAAACATGTGGGTCTGTAAGTCCTTCCGAGAGGTTGGTGGTAGGGGAAGAAGGGTACGGTCCCTGTGGATGCTTCTCCCACTTGGTTCCGGTCTAAATTGGGTGAATAAAAAGAAAGTTATGAAGAATATCGCGGAGGGTGAAGTACCCCAGTGGTTAGTGCGCGGGATTTGCACTTGGTAGGCCCGGGTTCGATTCCCAAAATTGCCGAATAAAAATAAAGTTATGGAGATTGTCGCGGATGGCACGGTAGCCCAGTGGTTAGCGCGCGGGAATTTCACTCGGTTGGCTCGGGTTCGATTCCCGCCATTGCCAAAACTGCAGCCGTGTTCACGCGGAGTACGATCACGTTAAACGTGTGGGACTGCAAGTCCTTCCGAGAGGTTTGTGGTAGGGGAAGGAGGGTACGGTCTCTTTGGATGCCTCCCCCATTGGGTTCCGGTCTACATTGTGTGGCACTTCCTGGCCTTCCAAGCAGTTACCTTACACCTTTCTGGTAGGACGCGCCAACGAGTTTGCCACGGTCAGAATTTTCAAGGGTAGCGAACAGGCTGGTCGCCAAAGGCGGCTAGTATAATAAAAGGCAATGTCTGTGTGTCTGTCTCATACACTATACGTTTCGCGACCGCGCGTCGGAGAGCTATGAAATTTGGCAATCGGAGACCCTGGGGGGTGGGAAGGGGACACGTGAAAACCGATTTTTAAAATTTTAATTATTTTTTTTGTTATTTAATGTTTTATGAGATTTCGACCGTTTTTTGACATTTTTGCTCTTTTTTCTCCACGATCCAGACATTGTAGAATAAAACAAATCACACCATCGGAAAGAGCAGAGAATTTCGAGTAAAAATATATCAATTTCAAATCTCAGGGACAAATTCTAATATTTTTTTATGATTTTAAAACAAAAGTCACTTTTGACTCAAAAAAACGATTTTTGGTTTTTAAATTCTCGCATAGTAAAAAGTACTCAGAATTTCGACTAATAATTTACATTTTTAGAAAGGTCAAATATCTGGCATTCTTACAAGTCCAATCTGGTCAAGAAATATTCCGTATTGGCCACAGCATCGGGATTTTAAGATTTTCTGAATTTCAATTTCTCGGCGATCCGCTAAAGCATTTCTTAACCGACGTTTCTCCCCCACAGAAGAAGGGAAGGTGGTGGGTGGGGACGTCAAGGTGGAGGTGACGTCACGGTTCTGTATATGCATAGCGATGGGTGGGACAATAAGAAACCGAATTAGTTTTTACTTTCCGTTTCCCGCGCTTCCGATTTTAAATGAAATAAGAGCTTAACATATGCACTGTAGAAATTATTATATTTATATTTTAAATGATGGAACGATATGGATTTTTTAAATGGATATTTTAATTTTATGGATATTTTAAATGATGGAACGATGGATATTTTAATTTTATGGATATTTTAAATGATGGAACGATGGATATTTTAATTTTATGGATATTTTAAATGATGGAACAATGGAATGAGGATGATGGAATTAAGAGCTTAGAGAGCATATGGTCATTTTAAATTGTAAATTAGCGCGCGGGAAGTTAGCGGTAGGCCCGGGTACGATTCCCGCCACTGCCAAAACTGCCGAAGTGTTCACGCGGAATACGATCACGTTAAACATGTGGGCCCGTAAGTCCTTCCGAGAGGTTGGTGGTAGGGGAAGGAGGGTACGGTCCCTGTGGATGCCTCCCTCACAGGGTTCCCGTCTAAATTGGGTGAATATAAAGAAAGTTGCGGAGGGCGAGGCAGCCCAGTGGTTAGCGCTCAGGAATTGCACTCGGTAGGCCCGGGTTCGATTCCCGCCACTTCCAAAACTGCCGCCGTGTTCACGCGGAGTACGATCACGATAAACATGTGGGTCCGGAAGTCCTTCCGAGAGGTTGGTGGTAGGGGAAGGAGGGTACGGTCCCTGTGGATGCCTCCCTCACAGGGTTCCCGTCTAAATTGGGTGAATATAAAGAAATTTGCGGAGGGCGAGGCAGCCCAGTGGTTAGCGCTCAGGAATTGCACTCGGTAGGCCCGGGTTCGATTCCCGCCACTTCCAAAACTGCCGCCGTGTTCACGCGGAGTACGATCACGATAAACATGTGGGTCCGGAAGTCCTTCCGAGAGGTTGGTGGTAGGGGAAGGAGGGTACGGTCCCTGTGGATGCCTCCCTCACAGGGTTCCCGTCTAAATTGGGTGAATATAAAGAAAGTTGCGGAGGGCGAGGCAGCCCAGTGGTTAGCGCTCAGGAATTGCACTCGGTAGGCCCGGGTTCGATTCCCGCCACTTCCAAAACTGCCGCCGTGTTCACGCGGAGTACGATCACGATAAACATGTGGGTCCGGAAGTCCTTCCGAGGGGTTGGTGGTAGGGGAAGGAGGGTACGGTCCCTGTGGATGCCTCTCCCACTGGGTTCCGTTCTAAATTGGGTAAATAAAAAGAATGTTATGGAGATAGTCGCTGGGGGCGAAGAAGCCCAGTGGTTAGCGCGCGGGAATTGCACTCAGTAGGCCCGGGTTCGATTCCCAAAATTGCCGCCGTGTTTACGCGGAGTACGATCACGTTAAACATGTGGGTCCGTGAGTCCTTCCGAGAAGTTGGTGGTAGGGGAAGGAGGGTACGGTCTAAATTGGATGAATAAAAAGAAAGTTATGGAGATTGTCGCGTTGGGCAAAGTAGCCCAATGGTTAGCGCGCGGAAATTGCACTCGGTAGGCCCGGGTTCGATTCCCAAAATTGCCGCCGTGTTTACGCGGAGTACGATCACGTTAAACATGTGGGTCTGTAAGTCCTTCCTAGAGGTTGGTGGTAGGGGAAGAAGGGTACGGTCCCTGTGGATGCTTCTCCCACTTGGTTCCGGTCTAAATTGGGTGAATAAAAAGAAAGTTATGAAGAATATCGCGGAGGGTGAAGTACCCCAGTGGTTAGTGCGCGGGATTTGCACTTGGTAGGCCCGGGCTCGATTCCCAAAATTGCCGAATAAAAATAAAGTTATGGAGATTGTCGCGGATGGCACGGTAGCCCAGTGGTTAGCGCGCGGGAATTTCACTCGGTAGGCTCGGGTTCGATTCCCGCCATTGCCAAAACTGCAGCCGTGTTCACGCGGAGTACGATCACGATAAACATGTGGGTCCGGAAGTCCTTCCGAGGGGTTGGTGGTAGGGGAAGGAGGGTACGGTCCCTGTGGATGCCTCTCCCACTGGGTTCCGTTCTAAATTGGGTAAATAAAAAGAATGTTATGGAGATAGTCGCTGGGGGCGAAGAAGCCCAGTGGTTAGCGCGCGGGAATTGCACTCAGTAGGCCCGGGTTCGATTCCCAAAATTGCCGCCGTGTTTACGCGGAGTACGATCACGTTAAACATGTGGGTCCGTGAGTCCTTCCGAGAAGTTGGTGGTAGGGGAAGGAGGGTACGGTCTAAATTGGATGAATAAAAAGAAAGTTATGGAGATTGTCGCGTTGGGCAAAGTAGCCCAATGGTTAGCGCGCGGAAATTGCACTCGGTAGGCCCGGGTTCGATTCCCAAAATTGCCGCCGTGTTTACGCGGAGTACGATCACGTTAAACATGTGGGTCTGTAAGTCCTTCCTAGAGGTTGGTGGTAGGGGAAGAAGGGTACGGTCCCTGTGGATGCTTCTCCCACTTGGTTCCGGTCTAAATTGGGTGAATAAAAAGAAAGTTATGAAGAATATCGCGGAGGGTGAAGTACCCCAGTGGTTAGTGCGCGGGATTTGCACTTGGTAGGCCCGGGCTCGATTCCCAAAATTGCCGAATAAAAATAAAGTTATGGAGATTGTCGCGGATGGCACGGTAGCCCAGTGGTTAGCGCGCGGGAATTTCACTCGGTAGGCTCGGGTTCGATTCCCGCCATTGCCAAAACTGCAGCCGTGTTCACGCGGAGTACGATCACGTTAAACGTGTGGGACTGCAAGTCCTTCCGAGAGGTTTGTGGTAGGGGAAGGAGGGTACGGTCTCTTTGGATGCCTCCCCCATTGGGTTCCGGTCTACATTGTGTGGCACTTCCTGGCCTTCCAAGCAGTTACCTTACACCTTTCTGGTAGGACGCGCCAACGAGTTTGCCACGGTCAGAATTTTCAAGGGTAGCGAACAGGCTGGTCGCCAAAGGCGGCTAGTATAAAATAAAATAAAAATATTTCCTATTGAGAAACATGTTCACTTTTCATATGTAATACCATGCGATAAATTTGATGACATTATTCTCGTGGATCTAACTCGTTCCATTTATGAAAAAAGGTACTTTCAGTAATACTTTTGTATTTGAACGCCAATAGTCATTTATCTGCTGTAAGAATAACTTATTTCTCCGTCCATAACGCTTGGCGAGATTTTGGCGGCGAATTTGGCGGAATATCGCCAACTTGGCGACTTTTTAAATGTTGCTAAATTAACGAAAAACTCGCCAAATGGATAAAAATGACGCTAAATCAATGATGACTCATTGACGAAAATTCAATATCTTGGAAAAAATATAAATAACTACTATAAAAATAATTTTTTTTTTTTACTGTAAAAGTCATTGCATTATATAAGGAAAGTCATGTGCTGCTCACATCAGATTTTTTTTTACAAAATAGACAGTTTAAATAAATATTTAGGACCTTCGTTATAGAAATACATACAATGCAGGAATATTTATCTTACCCCCAGTCAGCCGAATTATTGTTGCAGACGATATTCGAGTTTTCTTAATATGAAGTTCCGACTCCTTTTACCTCCATGATCTGCAACAGATCCAGTTTCTCAAAAACGCTTTATTAACCTCGTAATCGTTGAATTGTTAAGGCTTTTAGAGTTTCAACCAATCGTTGAATTGTTAAGGGTTTTTCTTCCGAAATTTTTCGATGACATTCTCATAAAAATGACTAGAAAAATACATTACTCTAAAAATTCTTCCACTGTGACAGAAAGCAATGTTCTTCGATTGTTTGATAAAGGTGAAAAATCTGCTGAGATCAGCACATAACTTTCCTTACATAATGCAACAACTTTAATCCTTTCAATGCGAAATAATAAAAGATAAGATTCACTGCATTTTAACTTTCCTTGCATAATGCAACAACTTTACTCCTTTCAATGCGAAATAATAAAAGATAAGATTCACTGCATTTTAACGTGCAAAGTGCATTTACATTTGGCGGTTTTCTGGATGACAGCATGTAAAATTATTTTAAAGTACCAAATTAACTTATATTTCGAGCAAATATAAATTAACAATTGGAAATATTGCTGACATTTGTTAAGCAAGCATATTCCATTTTAATATATTCAAATACGTTAATTATTATTAATTCATCAATTTAACGTAATTTTTTAACTTTAGAGTTAATTCTGAGAAGTCGGCGACATTCTCGTTAATTTGGCGCTACATTAAAAAAAAATTGTTGGGTTGATGATAAATTAATTGCTGTTAGATATTTGAAGATACTTACTACTGTTCATTTTATGTAATTTTTTAGATGCATTTATTTGAAAAACGTGCAATATCTCGAGTATGGTTCAAGTACGCGTTCTAAAGTTTGTGCAATTCGTTTAAGAATAAAAAATTACGTATAAAATGATTTATTAACACATTTGGGTGTTATGATTTTTTCAAAAATACATTTGAAAATATGGGGGTCTTCTGAACGTTTGATAGCATTTAAAATCAATAGGCTTCCAGTATTCAGAGGTCATGATGATAGTGCCAAATTGCGTTTAAAACGTTCCATTTTCTTTGTAAGATATTACATCTACGGACTATACATACACATTCATACATACATACTAGGGTGTCATTTTTGTAACCGTAGCATTAGTTTTGCTAAGTTGGCGACTTTCTTGATAATTTGTCACTACATTAAAAAAATTGCTCGATTGGTGATATTTCGCCAAACTAGTCCTCACATGTTACACATTTGAAGATACTCCGGCCGTCCAAAAAGGTTCTCTATATCCTAGGGTGAGTCGGACGGTTTGGGTTTTCGACATTTGAAGATACTGATTTTTTTTATGTAATTTTTACATACATTTCTTTGAAAAACGTACAAAATCTCAAGAATGGTTCAAGAAAGCATTTTAAAGTTTGTGTCATTTGTTTTAAATAAAAAATTACGTATAAAATGGTTATTTAACATTTTCGAGTGTCTTGATTTTTTTCAAAACTTCATTCGAAAATTTAGCAGTCTTTTGAACGTTCGATAGCATTTAAAATCAATTGGCTTCCAATATTCACGGATCAATCGTAGCAAATTCAAAGAGCTCAAAACGTTCTCAGGATATATGAACAACTGAAATGAAATGGCGGACCCAATATGTTTTTTTACACATAATAAAAAAAATCTCTGTTGATATAAAAGCATGTAAAAGATCCTTACCGTAGGCAAATTTATCTTATTAAAATTACATCTATATATAAATGTCTGTCTGTGGATAATATGAACTTTGGATAATAGATGGCAGCACCAGAATTAAGTTCTGTATTAGCGAATTTCTAACCGAAGATGCCAAATAAAAATTTCTACTGGCGACATCTATGTACAAATAATGAGACTAAAACTGTCTTAATCAACGCTTTCTGTTGTATATCCAGCTTTATTTGTGCGTGCTAAAATTACATACCGACAGTGATGATTTTTAAGAGTGAACACAGTGAGTAAGGGCACAAACAACATGTTTCTAGATGCGCAGAACACAAACTGTTATAAAATGATTGCAATGTATGAGGAAAGTATTGGAATCATGCCGAAAATCGAAACTCGAGTTTTCGACGGATCTACACGTTTCGAGACCTCTAGATTACGAAAAAACCATTTTCAGCGTGACGTCTTTGTGTGTGTGTCTGTCTGTGCAGATTTTGTATCCACTCTAACTAAAAAACTAATAAACCGAATTTCATAAAATTTAGTAGGTAAGTCACTTGTGGGCGAATCTGGTGCTGATAAGTTTTGGGTGCGATTCGGGATAAAAGAACCCCCCTTTTTTTTGCGAAATGGCCCGCAAATGTTTGTATCCACTCTAGCTGAAAAACTAATGGACCGTATTTCACAAAATTCGGTAGATAAGTCACTTGTGGGTCAGTCTGGTGCTGATTAGATTTTGGTACAATTCGGAAAAAAATAACCTGCCCTTTTTTGTCAAAAACAAAAAACTACGTATGCTCAAATATATCCAATAAATGCTTGTTTCATACGTAATGTTTAAGGAAGAAAAGAATAAGACCAACCCCATTACGCTAGGACTAGCCGTTCTCAAGATAATTTAGTTTTTTGTATTTTTATACGGCACCTTTGAAAATAAGCCCAGTTACCAAATGAGAACGAAAATTGAATTAAAAGTAAATGAAATTTAATTAAAATAAAGATAACATAAATATAAGTCTGCAAGGAAAGTCATATGCTGCCCACATCAGATTTTTTTTAATTCTAATTATTTCTAAAAATTGCAAAAATTATAATCTACTACGTTACGAAATATAATTTTGTGTATATCAGGAGTGGTTAGTACTCGAGAGGCTGACGATAAACATGAAGGTGACCCTGACCACCTGTGTTTGAGAACAAAGTTGATAGGGGATTAGCAAGCAGCCCCAAGGGGAGGCAGGAGGAATGGTTATTTTTACATATGCAAAATGGTAATTTTTACGTAATATAAACAATATTTATAGCATATGACAAATGGTAATTTGTGAAAATGACTTTGGGAAAAGGGTTTGAGAACAAAGCTATAAGGGAATTTGAGCAGGGGGTTAAAAAAAAAGGAGCGATAATGGTTATTTTTATGTATGAAAAATGGTATTTTTAATCTAATAAAAATGGTTATTTTAACGTATAATAAACAGTGATACATACGTATTGAAAATGGTATTTCTACATACAGTATGTTCATACATGGCAATTCATATGTTATAATATACAATATTTTTATATACCATTTACTCATAAAGGTATTATAACCGATGTATTACCATTTTTCGTATAACACATACGAAAATATAAAGTATAAACGGTTTAACAATGGTTATATTACTGTATGTGTGTTACTTGGGTAGAGAGAAACTTTGGGGGGGGAGGGGGGCTCATTGAAACAAAAAAAATTTTCAGTTCTGAAATTATAATTTAGTTAATTAGATGCATGTGGATATAAAAATACTTTTGTAACTCTATTGTCTAGAACAGGGGTCTGCAAACTACGGCCCGCGAGCACCACCAATCTGGCCCGCGGTAGCGTGCTGGGCGTGCCAGGTATCCTGCCCGTCAGAGTTCATTTTTATTACATTGTAAAATTTATAATGCAAGTAAATCATACAAAATAATAATCAGATGTTTTTATTTAAAGACCAATTAAGAAACACAATAACTGGCATACATAATGAAATTGAACATTTTAACTGTAATTAATAATATGAGATTTATCCTAAAAACTTACAGTAAGTGACATACATAGGTAATTTACATAATGAAATTAAACATTATAATTATTATATTTTAATTATTATTTTAAATATTCTGCACTCTTGGCCCTTGGGTTCTTGAACTCTGGCCCTTGGGACTTAGTGGAGCAGTCAGTGTGGCCCTTATGCTAAAAAGTTTGGTGACCCCTGGTCTAGAAAATGAGGGAATTCCATTGTGCAATCATTTTTTTGGGGCATATTTTAAAGAAAATAATTCTTCATTTTTATGTAAACTGCAAAGATGTTAAATTACTGTTTAATTAATTTGAGATTTCATCAAAAATAAGATGGATGGAAAAGAATGTTTAAAAATTACAATGGAATTTAATTTACATGCATAAAATCGCTCTTAAAAAATATTAATTAATAATGAAACATGCTGCAAAAGAATGAATGTTGGGTATTTTTCAATTCACATAATTTGAAACTAAACATTTGAGCTATAAAGTGCAAAAGCTAACATGAATTTGAGCTATAAAGTTCTGTAAATGTAAATCCTGTAAGCAAATTTGCTCTAAAACAAATATTTAAAAATATAGATTTCTGGACTAGGGTTATTTGCGCCATTTGCTGGCACATGTTTATGTTGATTACGCTGATTCAGTCAAAACAAAGGATGATAGGAAGGGGGGGGAATTGTCAGATTAGAGCAGTGATTTTAGAATGAAATATGGGATAACTTATTTTCTTCATGTTGCTTACTAACTGCCTTTAAATACCAGGCTAGTCACTTTTTGAAAATTCTCTTAATATGCTTTCTTTCTGTAGACTGCATATCTCTGCTACATGCGAAAGTCACGGCCAAGAGTACTCCCATATGTAGTTCATATAACAGCTATCGACTGTGTATTTGTCCACAGTAGCCCGTATGAAGGATCGGCCACCACCCAAGTGATGGGACTAATTTTGGGGGGGGAGGAGAAGACATGAAAAATGCACAAAAGAGGAAAATAAAATATGAAGGGGAACCCAGGAATTTGTATGAGCATCCCTGATCTGACCACTATGCAGTCGGATGCAGTACGCATTATATACAATATAATGATAACTCCGCTCCATGTAATAATGATATGCGGGCTGTGCAGAAATATTTAATTCATGTAGCGGATTTACTCCCAATGCAGTTCATGCAATAGCTAACAGCTGTGTATCTGACCACGGCCGCCCATAAGGAGGGTCAGACACCACTCACGTGCTTGGGCCCCCAATAATTTTTTGAGGAAGGAGAAGACATGAATTACACATTTTAAGAATCTCAAAGTTCATTTAATGCCCTAATTTTTTAAACAAAATAAGATTATCTGATGCACAGATATTTCACAAAGGAGTAAGTCACAGATGCACCTGAAGCAATAGTAACATTTTAAGTAAATTATAGCTTTCTCACACATTGGAAAACCCAGGTTAAAATACTAAAATATCGAAATTATACTTCGAAAACAAAGAGCTCGTCCAAAATCCAATTATATACACTTATAGGGATTTCAAAGAGCTATATTCTTGCATAATTGTTTACAGGTTTAGTTTTTGAGATAGCATTATAAATTTGAAAAAGGGGGAAATTTTCACTCTTCTTCAACTCGACAAAAAGATTACACGAAAACTATAAGTGCATTTTTAAAATATAAATATAGATTTAGCAACTAAATTTCCTAATACATATTTTTTGTCGCTTACTATTTATATCTGTCTTTTATGGTTTCAAAGATATTTTGAGTGAAAATAAGCAAAATGAAAGAAAAACCACTTGCTCGGACAGATACATTTTCAAGTTTTTCAAAAAACAAATTTAAAATATTAAAAAATTAAAATTAATTTTATATATTCACAATCTGAACACTATTTCCTACAAAACAAGAAAATATATTTAGATTTTTGTCTATTAGATTTGGAGGTATGAGCGTCGAAAGTGTTTACATTTTTTTGCAATGCTCAGATTTTCGTCATAAAAACCCCCAGCATAAATGTTATTCACATAAAAATTATGTGCCCTTTTTCTGGTAACTCACCCTGCCCTTTTTTCATCCTGGGGGAAACTCTGCATACAGAGGGCTTTTCACAAGTGTGCCTATGTAAGTACTTAATTAAATCACTTTGATGTAGAACTATTTTCCCAACATATAAAAGACCTTTCACCATTAATAACAAGTAGATGCTTATTTAAATCATATGTGTGTGCAAATGCTTTCTGACATATTTCACAAACAAAATGTTTTTCACCGACATGCATAAGTAGGTGTTGAAGACCCAGACCCTCTGACTCATCCTGGGGAGTATAAATAGGTGTGTATTTAAATGACCTTTCTGTTGTTATTGTTGAAACCCAGACCGTCCGAAAATGACCTTTCTGTGTAAATGTTTTCTAACATATTTCATAAGCAGAAGACTTTTCACTAGTAGTATGCATAAGTAGGTGTACATTGAAAATTTTTAAGTGTAAATGATTTTTGACATATTTCCCAAACAAAAGACTTTTTACCAGTGTGCCTAAGATGTCTATTTAAATCTGCATTATGTGAAAAAGTTTTGTGACATATATCACATTCAAAAGGCCATTCAAATTGCTGCTCATGCCTTAGGGCGACTCGAGTGGTCTGGGTTTTCAACATGCAAAAGGTTTTTTACCAGTGTGTCTAAGAAGATGTCTATTTAAATTTGCATTACATGAAAAAGTTTTCTGACATTTTTCACAAGCAAAAGGCTTTTCACCAGTGTGCATAAGAAGGTGTGTATTTAAACTACTTTTATATGGAAATGATTTCTGACATATTTCACAAACATAAAGTATTTTACCAGTGTGTCTAAGAAGATGCCTATTTAAATCTGTCTTAAGTCTAAATGCTTTCTGACATATTTTACATTCAAAATCTTTTTCACCAGTATGCAAAGTAGGCGGTTATTTAAATGACCTTTCTGTGTAAATACTTTCTGACATATTTCACAAGTAAAAGGCGTTTCATCAGTGTGTATAAGAAGATGTCTGTTTAAATTTGTATTACTTAAAAATGTTCCCTGACATATTTCACAAACAAAAGTTTTTTTAGCAGTATGTATAAATATGTGTGCATCTAAAGAACTTTTATATGCAAATGCTTTCTCACATATTTCACAAACAAAAGTTTTTTTAGCAGTATGTATAAATATGTGTGCATCTAAAGAACTTTTAAATGCAAATGATTTTTAACATATTTCACAAACAAAATGCTTTTCACTAGTATGCATAAGTAGGTGCATATTTAAAAAATCTTTACGTGTAAATGCCTTCTGACATATTTCACAAACAAAAGGCTTTTCACCAGTGTGCCTAAGAAGATGCCTCTTGAAATCTGCATTATGTGTAAATGCCTTCTGACATATTTCACAAACAAAAGGCTTTTCACCAGTGTGCCTAAGAAGATGCCTCTTGAAATCTGAATTATATGAAAATGCTTTCTGACATATTTCACAACCAAAAGGATTTTTACCAGTATGCAAAAATAGGTGTGTATCTAAATTACCTTTCTGTGTAAATGCTTTCTGACATATTTCACAAGTAAAAGGCTTTTCACCAGTATGCATAAATAGGTGTGTATTTAATCTTCTTTTACTTGTAAATGTTTTCCGACATATTTCACAAACATAAGACTTTTTACCAGTCTGACCAAAAAGATGCCTATTTAAATCTGCATTACTTGAAAATGCTTTCTGACAAATTTCACAAACAAAAGGCTTTTCACCAGTGTGTGTACGAAGATGTCTATTTAAATGTGAATTACATGAAAATGCTTTTTGGCATATTTCACAAACAAAAGGCTTTTCACCAGTGTGTATAAGAAGATGCCTATTTAAATCTGAATTAGTTGAAAATGCTTTCTGACATATTTTACAAACAAAAGGCTTTTCACTAGTGTGTATAAGAAGATGCCTATTTAAATCTGAATTACATGAAAATGCTTTTTGGCATATTTCACAAACAAAAGGCTTTTCACCAGTGTGTATAAGAAGATGCCTATTTAAATCTGAATTAGTTGAAAATGCTTTCTGACATATTTCACAAACAAAAGGCATTTCACCAGTGTGTCTATGAAGATGCTTATTTAAATCTCCTTTACGTGCAAATGTTTTATGACACATTTCACAAGCAAAAGACGATTCTCTAGTATGCATAATTAGGTGTACATTTAAACTACTTTTATATGTAAATGATTTCTGACATATTTCACAAACAAAAGGCTTTTCACTAGTGTGTATAAGAAGATGCCTATTTAAATCTGAATTACATGAAAATGCTTTTTGGCATATTTCACAAACAAAAGGCTTTTCACCAGTGTGTATAAGAAGATGCCTATTTAAATCTGAATTAGTTGAAAATGCTTTCTGACATATTTCACAAACAAAAGGCTTTTCACCAGTGTGTCTATGAAGATGCTTATTTAAATCTCCTTTATGTGCAAATGTTTTATGACACATTTCACAAGCAAAAGACGATTCTCCAGTATGCATAATTAGGTGTACATTTAAACTACTTTTATATGTAAATGATTTCTGACATATTTCACAAACAAATGGTTTTACACCAGTGTGCTAAAAGACATGCATATTTGAATCTCCTGTATCTGCATATGTTTTTGGCATATTACACAAACATAAGACTTTTTACCACTGTGCCTATGAAGTTGTTTATTTAAGTCTATTTTATGTGCAAATGCTTTTTAATATATTCCACAAATAAAAGGCTTTTCACAAGTATACGTTAGAAGGTATTTATTTGAAAGACTTTCAAGTGAAAATGCCTTACCACATATTTCACAAATAAAAGGCTTTTCACCAGTGTGCATAAGCATATGTGTATTTAAATCCATTTCGTATGCAAGCAATTCTGAGTTTATTTTGATTCAAATTACTCATATTTATACAAATATTTTATAGCATTTACAAATGGTTCCTCATAAGTATACACAAATAGGTGTTTATTTAATCATATTCCTTCTTGACATATTTAACAGTTTTTCAGGTGTTCAGGTTAAGTTTGTTGATTGAAGCTGCTTATATTTACAACTCATTTGACATATTTGACTGAAAACAAGTCTTTCGCCCTATAAATAAGTTTTTTAATTCAAATTACTGTTACTGTAAATGCTTTCAGACACAAATGATTTATTATCCGCAAACGTAAAAAAAATGTGATCTATAAGTAAACACAGACTAAATTTCTTATTCGAACAGATACAGCCGAGAGGTTATTATATAGCACATATTACTTTGAATTTAATTTTTAACGTCACAGTGCTCCATTACAATCTACCCGATAGCATAAAATTCCTCAACAAAGTGTAAAGTGAGATCCTGACAAAACTCAAAATTGCAGATATTATAGTTTCTTCTTTCTGAAATGAACTTATTTACTCCCAAAGTAAAGAATTTATCTTGGCTTTGTATTGATTACTCATGACATGAATTGGGGAAAAGCTTTTTCTTCACATGATCATCCACAAAAAATTCTAGATATCATTCGTCACACATTGTAGAGAATCCATGCAATGAAACAGTAAAGTGGAAGCAGTTGAAGACACGAAGCGGTTAGGCTACCTGCAAGTGCGGTTGCGGAAACGATGTAATTTGGCTGCCGTCAAGTGCGGACGCGCATTGAGCTACCTGCAAGGCGGAAGGCCAGAAAGTATACTAAGCCAGAAAGCCTTCTTTCAAATCAGACGCCAAACTTCGTTTTATCGCCAGCGTGATAGGCGAAGGAGTGCTTTCTCTCACTATAGCAGCCACATCAAGAGAAAAGACTCTCGCAATTTGGTTTATCTTTTTATAGGATATATAACTTACAATTTAGCAATAGAGACACGTTTTAAATGGATTGTCTCTTAGATTGGAATTAAATTAATTCAATATTGATTAGATTAAAGAAGCCGATATATAACTTACAATTAAGCAATATAGACACTTTTTAAATGCATTATCTCTTAGATTAGAATTAAATTAATTCAGTATTGACTCAATTAAAGAATCATTTTATTATTTTCTAATGCTATTGTATACAGGAAGTTCACGGATAATCACGACATTTAGACGAAAAAATACACTTAAAGGCACCATGAACACATTTCGAACATTTTGGGAAATATTTCCATCAGTGTGTCTGTGTGTATCTGTGGGGTGCGAATGCACGTACCACTATGACAATTTATATGTAAATGCATTCTGTAGAAAATTAGAAACAGGTAGAATATTTTGTTATAAATGGGATTAAAACATTATTCGAAATTAGAGATTTTAAATTAGAGAGAGTACGTACAGCCACGAAATTCTATATGTAGCTGCATTCTGAAAAAATTAGAATTGGGTAGATCATCATGTAATTAACGTGATTAAAATACAGGTGAAAAGGAGGGAGGGAGACACAGAGAGCGAGAGAGAAAGAGTGTGGTTGTGTGTGTGTCAAAATATAGTACGATCAAAATATAGTGTGGTAACTGCAGGAGAGGTCGACCTTGTTTCGAACGAGTAGGATTCAAAGGCGCCCATAAAACTTATTCCTCAGATAGCCAAACTCAAGGATGGGAGGTAAATATCTATTAACTTAATACCTACATTTCTGATCTTAAACGTTCGAGGGAGCGAAAGTGCCCCCTCGCGCTCCCCTATGGGCGTCCATAGAACATTTTCCAACTCATGGATGAGAAGTACAATATTGACTAACTTGATACCTACATTTGTGACTTTGAACGCCCCTATGGGCACCTATGGCTATAAGTGTTGAAGACCCAGACCATTTGACTAGCCCTATAGGGCTTACAGCAGCTGTTTGAGTGGCCGGGAGAGATGGCTATAAGCACAGACTAATATAGTATTCTGTGGCTATAAGTGTTGCAGACCCAAACCACTCGACTGACCCAAAGGGCTTACAGCAGCTATTTGAGTGGCCGGGGTGACTATAAGTGTGTAAAGCTTTAGACTTCACGGAAACTTTTGTAGGGTCTGGAAAGACTCCATTTTTCCACTCCTGGGGAAATCGAAACTCAACTCCGTTAGGTTCTGTCTTGAGGTTACTAGTATAAGCAGGGAGTTTTTTCAATGAGCGCCCATAGGGGAGGGAAAGGAGGCACTTCCGCTCCCCTGGACATTCAGTGTCCCAAATGTGGGGATCAAGGTAGTCGATATTGTACATATTATTGAGTTTAACTTCTAAAAAAGTGCTATGGGCGCCCATGCTTATAGTATCGACAACGGGACAGAACCTAACGGAGCTTAATATTTTTGTTTCTCACTCGAGGGCGAATAAAATGGGTGGGAGTGTCTAAAAGACTTTATCAATCAATGACTTTGAGTCCTTCACAGCTTAACCGAATTAACTTTTATTTTGTTCAAATATTGTATTTGAAACGATTATAACCACGAAACTCAACATATCTTAAATCAAGAATATTAATTTCCCCAAAGGGACAGGAATTATCAAATAAATTAAACTTCACTTTCCAAGATATTGACTATCATCAATTTGACATCATTTTTATTAATTTAGTGTCATTTTTGCCAATTTGGAAACATTTTAAATAAAATGTCAAGTTGACGATATTTTGTTAATTTATCGACA
Source organism: Amaurobius ferox (assembly GCA_951213105.1). Classification (NCBI taxonomy): domain Eukaryota; kingdom Metazoa; phylum Arthropoda; class Arachnida; order Araneae; family Amaurobiidae; genus Amaurobius; species Amaurobius ferox. Next base: position 81,453,735 of record OX578155.1, on the reverse strand, counting down.
AGTATTACAGATATACAGACAAACTAATAAATTACATTTGACAAATTGTTTGATGTCAAAATACAAAACTATTGAAAAAGTGTCTCGTGAATAAAACCTACCAGAATGATGCTAACACCGTTGTCACATAATATTGTACATGGAATGGAAACATATTACGGTAGTTAGCACTGTTTTAATTTCATGTATTTTTTAAAATTTATTTGAAAAACGTACAATATATCAAGAATGGTTCATGCTATTATCCCAAAGTTTATGTTATTCATTTTCCAATAAAAAATTAAATAAAAAATGATATTTTATGTAGCAATATTAAAGGTTCTTATTTTTTATGATTTTTTTCAAAATTTCATTTGAAAGTTTGGAGCTGGTTTCCAAATATTCGATTGCTTATAAAATCAATAGACTTCCAGTATTCACTGATTATAATAATCGAATTTTTTTTTGTTTGAAGCGTTCCATCCGTTCGTTAAATATCGCATCCACTGACTCAAGGACGCACACACTAATATACATATATACACACTAATACACATACACACACTAATATACATGCACATACTACATACATTAATATACATGCACACACACACACACACACAGATATCACTTTAAAAACATTCGATTCGATTTCAGGAATGTTTGAAACAAGCTCTATCGTCGAAAACACTAAGTAGAATTCGAGTTTTCAACCTCGTCATAATACTTTCCCTATACATTATATCAATGTTTTTCAAATTTATTTTCTCACAAAACCCTTTTGAAATTTAATTTGATGGTAGAACCCCAAAATAAGAAATATCCCCATTTGTCCAAATTATGCATCAAAATTTTACACGTTTTTAAATTTAAGACAATTTGCATGAAACTATCACGTCGCGGAATCCCAAGGGTTCTGAAAACCTTGAAAAACGATGCATTATTCTAGGTATGTCAGAAAAGTAACATTTATTGCTCCCACAAACCGAAAATGTCAAGCAAATTTCCTTAAAATGTCACAAATTTTGCATTTTTAAAATGACAAATATTCCTTCCTTTCAAATAATCTTCAATTTTCGTCACTGATTGTTGTACTATATAAGTATTGAACCACATACGGATCCTACACATATATTTACTCCAAAATCTCGCATATAAACGTTTTATTCAAATAATAAATTCAAATAATGTGGGTGGAACATTTCTTACACTCATTGCAAAGAATCTGTGTGCAGTACAAAAAGGTCTTAAATACATGTATTTTCATAGTATTAATTTAAAACCAAAATGTACATAAAACATGATTTAAATAATGGGAAACAAATGTATCTAATCTGTCTTCATGAACAATATCGCGGATTAAAAACAATCGTCTTTCTCTCCGCTTTTGCAGGAGTTGCAAAAATAGTGTACCAGAACTGGCCATAAAACGACGTTTGGCGTGTGATGTGAGAGAAGCTTTCTGAATTGGTATACCTTTGGGCTTATCGCACCTGCAAGCGGGCTACCGTCAAATTAACCGGATAGTTGATGTCTTACGGCGGAAGGTAACAAAATTTATTTAGTTTACTAACGTTAGACAACAGTGTTATTTAAATTGTAATTCTTCAAATATATTTAAAAAAAATCTGATGTGGGCAACACATGACTTTCCTTATATAACGTAATGAATTTACCACTTTTACAGTAAAATAAATAGGTTTTTCTTATAGTAGATACTAATATTCTTTCCAAGATATTGAATTTTCGACAATTAGTCGTCATTTCATTGATTTAGCGTCATTTTTATCCATTTGGCGAGATTTTCGTTAATTTGTCAACATTTCAAAAAGTCGCCAAGTTGGCGACATTCCGCCAAAATTCGGCGCCAAAATCTCGCCAAGCATAATGGACAAAGAAATAAGTTATTCTTACAGCAGATAAATGAATATTGGCGTTCAAATACAAAAGTATTACTCAAAGTATCTTTTTTCATGAATGGAACGAGCTAGATCCACGAGAATGATGTCATCCAATATATCGCATGGTATTACTGAAAAGTGAACATGTCTCTCAAGAGGAAATATTTTTATTTTTATTTTATATGACTTTCTGATAATGTTTTTGAAAAATGTGCAATATCTCGAGAACGGTTCATGTTAGCGTTCTAAAATTTATGTCAATCGTTTTCTAATGAAAAATTACATAAGAAATGTCTATATGAGTAACTTTATTAGTGGTTTTGATTTTTTGACTATTTTTTCCAAATTTCATTTGAAAATTTAGGGGTGTTCTTAACATTCGATTGTGTATAAAAACAATAGGCTTCCAGTGTTTACGGATTGTGATTTTTGTACCAAATTTGGATCGAATCGGTCCATTCGTTTGTCAGTTATCGTCTTCATAGACTCTCACACACACACACACACATACTTTCACAGACACACACACACACACACACAGACATCACTTCAAAAATGTTTGATTCGTGATCAGGGATGCTTGAAACGTGCTCTCCCGTCGAAAACTCGATTTCAAATTTTCGACCCCGTCACAATACTTTCCTTATACATTATGTATATAAGGAAAGTAATAGGATTTTCTTATAGTAGATACTAATATTCTTTCCAAGATATTGAATTTTTGACAATTAGTCGTCATTTTCATTGATTTAGCATCATTTTTATCCATTTGGCGAGATTTTCATTAATTTGGCAACATTTCGAAAAAGTCGCCAAGTTGGCGACATTCCGCCAAATTCGTCGCCAAAATCTCGCCAAGCGTTATGCACTAAGAAAAAAGTTATTCTTACAGCAGATAAATGACTATTGGCGTTCTAATACAAAAGTATTATTCAAAGTATATTTTTTCATGAATGGAACGAGCTAGATCCACGAGAATGATGTCACTCAATTTATCGCATGGTATTACATATGAAAAGTGAACATGTTTCTCAATAGGATTTTTTTTTTTTTAATTTTATATAACTCTTTGATAATTTTTTTGAAAAATGTACAATATTTCGAGAACGGTTCATGTTAGCGTTCTAAAATTCATGCCAATCGTTTTCTAATGAAAAATTACATAAGAAATGTCTATTTGCGTAACTTTATTAGCGGTTTTGATTTTTTAACGATTTTTTCAAAATTTCATTCGAAAATTTAGGGGGGTTCTGAACATTCGATCACGTATAATAACAATAGGCTTCCAGTGTTTACGGATTGTGATTTTTGTACCAAATTTGGTTCGAATCGGTCCTTTCGTTCGTCAGTTATCGTCTCCACAGACTCACTGACACACACACATACTTTCACACACACACAGACACAGACATCACTTCAAAAATGTTTGATTCGTGATCAGGGATGCTTGAAACGTGCTCTCCCGTCGAAAACTCGAATTCGAATTTTCGACTCCTTCACAATACTTTCCTTATACATTATGTATATAAGGAAAGTAATAAATTACCGATAAAAGAGTCGAATTTTACGGTTTCTAGCTCCTACAAATGTATATATAGCATTAAAATAGAGCTTGAAGAATGGAGCAATTCCTCTTTTCCACTTCCATTTTTCTGAAAATAAAATATAATAATCTTTCCAAACTTTTTAAGGAACTTGACAAGAAGTATTTGATCATAAAATTGTCTAATTAATAGACCCGAGCTGGAGCCCCCCCCCCCCCTCCCGGTGTGCAGGGGAACTCGGCCCGGACAGGAAATATTAGGTACAAAAATGAGGGGAATGGGCCCGGAGAGGCCCCTTCCCCCCTCGCTTTCCACGGGCCTGCATGTGTGTGCTTCATTTTGAAGAAAAAGAATAAGAGAAAGATACAAGTGACATTTTACTCCTTCTCAGAAAAAAACTGTAAAGTTGTGAAGGAAGAATATAAAATATATACGCAATTATGCTTAACTTATCTTTCAGCAAATTTTCTCTTCCATTTCATAATATTCAACCATTCAATTACAAGCAGCTATTTTTTTTAATATTATATATAATAATATATTCTTAAAAAAGATTTAATTATAAACCGGTTTTTCATTTTTATGTATATAATAAACAGAGTAAATTATGTTTTTTTTTTTTGTTATTAATTTTATTTTTTTCATAAGTGGTAAAAAGATTTCCCATCGGTAAGTATTTAAAACGAATTCTAATATAATATTTAATAATATATTTTTCAAAAGCATTTTTAAATTTGTTCTTATAATTTAATAATTTTCTCTTATTTATTATATTTAATAATTTACGTTTTAAGAATTTTAAACTATTTTTTTCCTGCTATTCCTTTTGTGTAATGTTTTAAATTTATCATTAAAAAAATCCTATTATAGATAAAAAATAATTATTTTATAACTTTTCTTTATCAAGAAAGAAAATATTTAAAAATAAAATATTAAAAATATACTATTTTTAGATCTCAGCAATGCATATATAACATCAAAATAGATCTTGAAAAATGGAATTTTTTCTACCTATATACATATAGAAGGAGGGAATTGGGGGAGGGGGCTTTGATTTTATTGAAATTATTTTCATTATTACATGTTAGCTGGAATAATATGTCCAATGACTTTTTAAAGTATTTATTCTTATATTACAGCTACAGTTAAACATATATTACACAACATAGCTATAAAAAGGGGTTTGAATTTAAGAATATATAAAAATTTCTTATACTTGTATATTGCAGTCAGCCGACCTAATCGGAATATAACGCTACATTTCACCGGAAGACAACCGTCCGACTAATTTGACGGAAGTCCACTTGCAGGTTTCCTACTACAACTCCATCCGCACGTGCAGGCAGCTTAGCCACAGCCGTTGAGACACAGACAAAAATAAACAGACCTGACCGTTGCCTACATAATAATAAATTCCGGAAAATTTCGATTTAGAAAGGGGGAATGAGTAGTTCTAGAACAGTTGATAGATGGCGCGGTTATTTCCTGTAAGAGCTGTTTATTACTGTGAAAGTTCTTATAATCAATCCTCGTATTTTTAGATTTCTTTACATTATCTAATAATTTAAAATCCGCATCTGTTTGCGTATTATTTGTTTAATAAATATAATTATTTTTTATTTAACCCAGAATATTTTCAGTTTTGTAAATAAATAAAAAAAAAAGGTACAAAATTAATGTCTTTAATATGTTTTATCGTTTAGTAAATTAAAAAAGGGAAGCGTTATTAATTATAATTAAATTAATTATTAAAACGTTAAAATAATTTTTTACAGGAAGAAGGAACTATACCTGTAAACATGCGCGAAACCAGATATTTCCATAGAGGGATGTCAGAAGCGATTTTTTTTTAATTTAAAAGCGATTTTTTTATTAACAAGTTTTGTAATGATTTTAAAAATTTCAATTTTTTATTTTAGTTATTATTAAATAAAAATTACTGAAATATTTTTAATTTTTTTTAAATCCAATTTTTTATTTATATGCCATAAAGTACCCCCTTCCCGACAGGGAGTTCTTCAGGATTCATAAACTGGGGGGGGGGGGGGAAGTTTATAATTAAAAAAATTGGAGGGGGTGTTGACAGGGTAGATTGATTTAAATCAATATTTAAATCAGGATTTAAATTACTTGATTTAAAAAATAATCATTGATTTAAATCGCTCATTTTTTTTTTTGAATTATTCATTAAAATCAATGACTTTAATTAATTTAATTGATTTTAAGCAACATGAACATGCATTAATTTATTTCACATTTATTAGTTTGGGTTATATAAAATAATAATGCTTATTAAATTATTACATACTAATAATTTGCCCATCAGTAATGAAAGGGAAATTGAGTTATTTAGGATGAAAGGCTTAGCGAAAATTTGGTGAGATATTTGGCGACTAAATAGTGGAATATACGCATCCACTGGTATTCGCATCTACTTGGACTGGAAGGGGTGAGGTCGTGTCACGGTCAGGCTCTTGTTTCGTCGCCATTTTGTTCAATGGCTCTTGCACGTGTGTACACTTCGCTTGCTGCTTTCAAAAAGTTTTTTGGAGCAGACAAATGTCTCTCAGATTTTCAAATGTTCCAAGAGCAGTTTTCTGCTCTTCCTGAAGATGTTCACACACGTGGGAACCTGATCTTAAAAAGTTGGATGATGTGGAGTTCGAGTTTGACGATTATCGTTGATAAATCCGCCCAAAGATATGACCAGACAGGAATGGGTCATTTTAAAAGCAAAGGTTGCCAAGATGGGATACACCATGGAGAATTCGGAAATGGATACGTCAGATGAGCCCCCACGAGTTCTTCTCGTGGGATTTCTGTTGTCTCTAAAGCACGTTGTTGTTGTTGTTGTTGAAACCCAGACCGTCCGACCTACCAGAAAGGTGTAAGGTAACCGAGTCTCTAAAGCACGTGTGATGGCTCTTGATATCCCCTCGTCGTCCCAGACTGGCAGTTTAGAAGCACCTTCCAGTGCTACTAAACATCCCCTTACTGATCCTGATGAGGAAGGCTTTGCAAAAATGCCGAGGAGGCACTCTCCTAAAATTGTCAAATCTACCCCCCGCCCCCCTTCCATTTCTACGGTCCAGTCTGTGCTCTACCCTGACGTTCCTGCTCCTGATGTAACTAATGTAAACGATATTCCCAAATAAGAACGTCGCCGCCCCTTTTTTATCGTACCCAGTACAAACTGGTACAACTACTTAAATCAGCTAATGTTAATAGCCCCTTTAATTACTAGTAGCATGAGAGGTAAATTATTCAAATTGGAAGTGAAAAGGAAAACGCGTGAGGAATACATATTTGTTCAAAGAAGATTGATTCAGAACAAAGTAGCTTTCAGGACTTTTCTTCTAAACGAAGAGAAAATGGGGAAGATGTCTTTATTATGGGTATTCCTCATAGCCATTATGGACGAAAGGAATGCCGTGTAGTCAGACGTGGTCGGTTCATGGATGAAGTGCCTAGCATATGATGCTTTAGACTTCGGTGTGTGGTTATGGTATCCTGAAGATATAGCAGTAGATGTGCGGATTGTATGTCAGTCAATGGAAATTCTCCGGATGCAGAGGTGGGTGGTCTTCCAGTTGCAAATGTGGGCGGTCCTATCAGACACAGGGAAGAGTCGCACGAGGAGCACTGAAAACTGCAGCCTGCAGCAGTTTTAAATTAGAAATACTATGTTTAACATTTATTTTGGGGATTAACTTGGTCCTTTTGATTGGAGATTAAATTTATGATGCCAAAGGTCTTCGCCATCGGATCGCTGTCAGATTTTAGCACATCCATGACTGCCCGAAGGAAGCCCTGGAGGTCGGAGATTTTAAAAAAAGGTTTCTAACTCTTTGAAGAATTTAAGGAACTCAAGAAAAGAATTAGTGGTTTTGGGCGGGGGGGGGGGGGGGAGTTAGAGGCCTGACCATGGGTTTTAATACTATGCTCTGATGACGGGGTGTTCACTTGCTCTTTGGAGATTCCTTGCTCCATCTCGGCAGGGGACACAGTCACGTGAGCGGGGATATTTACTTTTTGGGGAAGCTCAAGGAAATTTTCCTCATCCCGGGGGGGGGGGGGGATTAGTTTTTGGATTTTGGGGCCCAGGGGTTTGACTTCTCGTTTGCTTGCGGTAATGCGGATTTTTAGGGCAGTGCCGAAAGTTGGCGGGGTGAGCCCCACCACAATTTACACACTTGGCCGGGATGTCTCTCGGTTTCTGACACGAGCGGGTTTCGTAGCCTTCGCCACACTTAAGACATTTAGGCGGGAGACTGCAGTTTACCGTAGAATGATTATAGAGCTGATAGTTGAAGTACATAGTGTACCCCTTACTTTTAAAAGCCTGAATCCTGATTTTCATATTAAGTAAATTATGCTGGGCGAGAATATATTTGCCAGTCAATATTTTTGCCAGAAGGATTTGTTGGCTTCTGATTGGAGGCTCTAGGGATCCTTTGCAATTTTGGTAAATTTGAGTTACTGACATCATTCACTTCGTTAACAGGGCTTTGGTCGACTACTTCGGCCAAGCTATGGTCGATTACAATTTGAGTGGGAGAGGGGGGAGGCTCATGGGTACGTCCAGTTAAAACAGATGAATAATTAACGTTTTTTTACGACGCCAGCAATTTGAAATGAACGACCTTGGTTCCCAGGTCTATACTGGGGTTGGTTCCTATACTTTTTGAATATTGATCAGAGTTACGTTTAAGGGGGCAATTAGGCTTGCATGAGTTGTCTGGATTCCACGGGCAACCGCGCCAGTTCGCTGCATGCTGTCCATTGCAGTTGCAGTAAATGACGTAATCTACCTTGCAGCTAGTGACGGAGTGGGGGCCCTCCACATTTCACACATCCCAGCGGCAATGTGCAGACTTCAGAACTATGGAAATAGGACTGACAGCCATGACATTGGGAGGCAAAGCCTTTCCTTCCTGTGTAAGGCTCCAACTTCACTTCCGTGCCTAATATGGAGCTAATAGAGTAAACGTTTTCCGGGTTAGTTCCGGGTTTAAGTTTCAGGTAATAAAGGGGGAGTGGTTGCTTGCTGCCTCTTCGCGTTAATCGAAAATTATTGAGTAGAGTAAACCCCATTGATTCCATTACTTGGTTGATCGTCTCAATGGACGTGACAACCGGAAGCCCTCTGATCAAAACTTTAAGAGGTCGATCTTCATTTCAATTAAAAGATTTAAATTGGACTCCGATGCTTTTAAGGAAGTCAGTGCATTTTCTCAATTCGTCAGCATTGGCGACGTTCACTTTAAAAAAGCTGCCCTCTAGTTTAGGGATAATTTTAGGCGCAATGATTTTCAAGTTGTACAAAATTGAGGGACATTCTGAATGGTTTGCACTTATCAGCAAAGGCAGAGTCGCTGGTGTGGGTGGCTTCGGCACTGTGGCCAGCTGGGCGTTCATTTCATGTCCAGTAGAATCCCTTTTCAGTGAATTAAATTTATTATTTGAGTTTAAGTTTTGTTTTGTCAAGTTCTCCTTAGGGGAGGTTTGGGAGTTTTTACTGCTGCTATTTTTCCGCTGGACAGTAGTCCAGTCTCATTCAGTGTATGCGTTTTCATCAGAAATTTCGCTACTCTCAGTTCTGGACCTCTTTTTTGAAGATTGCTGATTAAGATTTACATTAGAGATTGAGTTATTTAAATTTAGGTTGCTGACCAAGTTGATGACTTCTTGGGTCGATTCGTCAATAAGTGGAGCATTGAGTGCTTCCACGTGGTCGCTCTTGCTATCCAGGTTAGAAAAGTTAGAGTCCTTAGGAGACTCTTAGGCAAGCTCTATAGCAGGGGGCAGGGGGAGTAAACTTAAAAATACTCACCGAGCAGGCATCCGCCATCAGGGAAAGTCTTCGATAGAGGGAATCTCTGTTTCGTTTGCATTCCGCATGCTGCACGTGGTTCTCTGTGGTCTTGCCGGTCTTCGGGGCCAAGATAATGCATTTCGTGTCCAAGTCCAATAATCGCTTCCTACATACGTTCACACCATCAATATTAACTAAATAATATTGAACTCGCCATCGCCAAGTTCATTTCCATCCAACTCCATTACAACATGTTCCGGAGCTACCGGAACTTCAACTTCCGACATGTTTCGAGAGCTCCTAAGACACACGACCGACTAGCTCAAAGTGCGAGCTCCGAATCCAATTTTCAAGTGAAAATGATAACATCACCCCAATCTTTTCAAGTTGAAAAGGATTCGTTCCAGCCGGAAGTGGGAAGTTCAACTGTAAAGGTCGACTCGTTTGAAGCTCCATAACGTGAGAATGCTGACCAGTGGACAGTCGATAAAAAAGGGAGAATCCGATAGACGACGAGGAAAAATTTGGGGGCGTGACCGCGCCCTCTATTTGCCGCCCCTGGTGTAGATCCTTCGAAAACTCGTACCAATACTTTTCCTACACATAATGATGGAAAAATGTCTGGCCAAATTTAAAAGGGGGTTAGAGGGGACGAATATAAAAGGATTCCTAGTTCAATGCGTGTCCAGAAACGTTGCGTAAAGGTTGTAGAGGGCGCTGTGTAGGGCAGTCGAAACAAGTCGGCAATGCGGGAAGCTGTCATTTCCCGCTGTGATTTCATACAGCACGCAGCGCTTCACGAATGCTGGACTAGCAGATATCCATCTGACATATGGAGCTGCGAATGGAAATGGAAGATCTGCGCAAAGGTTGTACAGGGAACGATTTCCCAACAGAGAAATACCGAATCGTCAAACTTTCGAGCGAGTGCACAGACAGCTCTGCGAAAGCGAGTCCTTCAATGCCAGCAGACATGATGTGGGCAGGCCTCGCTCGGTGAGAACAATACGAGTGGAAGAAAATGTCTTACGTGAGGTTGAGCACAATCCTTCCACAAGCACGAGAGATGCTGCCCGTAGACTGGGTGTGAGACAGTCACTTGTATGGGAGATTTTGCATGGCGAACGTATGCACCCATACTGTTTACAAAGGGTGCAGGCATTGATAGAGACAGATTTTCCTCTCCGTGTAAATTTTTCCCGATGGTACTTGCAACAGGCTGCTGTACAGCCCGACTTCCCTTCATACGTGTTATTCACGGATGAGGCAACGTTCACTCGAGAGGGTTTGTTTAACAGTCACAATGCTCATGTTTGGGGATATGACAATCCGCATGCTACAAGACCGTCTGCTTACCAGCAGAGATTTAGTGTCAATGTGTGGACGTTTATGGTGCACGAATACGTGATTGGGCCGTACATCCTACCTCATCACTTGGACGGCCAAAAGTACTTCATCTTCTTGCAACAGGTCTTGCCCGAACTGCTGGTCCTTGTGCCTCAGTGCATCCGGAGAAGTATCTGGTTCCAGCACGATGGAGCGCCGTCACACTTTAGCCGCGATGTCAGGAATTACCTGGAAGCTGCTTATCGACATCAGTGGATTGGTCGAGGTGGACTTGTTCCCTGGCCGCCACGATCACCAACTCTGTCCTGCTTGGATTTCTTTCTGTGGGGCCACTTGAAAAGCATCATCTACGATACTCCTGTGGACTCCACCGACGATCTAGTCGCCAGATTGGCTGTTGCTGCTGGAGATGAGCAGGACATGGCTGGTGTTTTTGCTAAGGTACGCAGTTCTATGCAGCGGCGATGTGAAGCTTGTATTATGGTTGGTGGTCGCTCTTTCGAGCATTTGCTGTGACACGTTGATTTAATAAAGGGCTTGTTACATTTGTTTGTGTTTCTTTCCTTTTACCGTTCCACTTTCTTTACTCTCCAGGGCTTTTACGCAGCGTTTCCGGACACTCATTGTAGTGCGAATCTTTTTATATTCGTCCCCTCTAACCGTTTAAAATTTGGCCAGACATTTTCCGATCACCCTGCATATTACAAATTATTGCAGGGAAAGTAAAAATCTGATGTGGGCAGCACATGACTTTCCCTGCAGACTTATATACACATTATCTTTATTTTAATTAAATTTAATCCACTATTCATTCAATTTTCGTTCTCATTTAGTATCTGGACTCAATTTGAAAGGTGGCGTAGAGAAAAAACGAGAAAACGAAAATATCTGGAGAACGGCTAGACCTAGTATAATGGGGTTGGTCTGATTCTTTTCTTCGTTAAAAATTACGTATAAAACAAGCATTTATTAGATATATTTCAGCATACATAGTTTTTTTATTTTAGATTTTATCGATTTTTGCGGGCCATTTTGCACTGGGTATACTCAATTTTAACGACGAAAAGAATAAGACCAACCCCATTACACTAGGACTAGCCGTTCTCGAGATATTTTAGTTTTTCGTACTTTCCCTACGCCAACTTTGGAAATAAGCCCGGTTACAGAATGAGAACGGAAATTGAATTAAAAGTGAAATAAATTTAAATAAAATAAAGAGAACGTTAATATAAGTCTGCAGGGAAAGTCATGTGCTGCTCACATCAGATTTTTACTTTCCTTGCAATACATGGTAATATATAGGGAAAGTATTGGAATCATACCGAAAATCACAACTTGAGCTTTCGACTGATCTATACGTTTCAAGACCTCAAGATTGCGAAAAAACTATTTTTAGCGTGACGTCTGTCTGTGCAGATTTTGTATCCACTCTAACTAAAAAAGTAATTAACCGAATTTCATAAAATTTGGTAGGTAAGTCACTAGTGGGCGACTCTGGTGCTGATAAGTTTTGGGTGCGATTCGGGATAAAAGAACCCGCCTTTTTTTTGCGAAATGGCCCGCAAATGTTTGTATCCACTCTAGCTGAAAAACTAATGGACCGTATTTCACAAAATTCGGTAGATAAGTCACTTGTGGGTCAGTCTGGTGCTGATTAGATTTTGGTACAATTCGGAAAAAAATAACCTGCCCTTTTTTGTCAAATGACCCGCAAAGCTAGCCAAAACCTGAAATAAAAAACTACGTACGCTCAAATATATCCAATAAATGCTTGTTTTATACGTAATTTTTAAGGAAGAAAAGAATAAAACCAACCCCATTACGCTAGGACTAGCTGTTCTCGAGATATTTTAGTTTTTCGTACTTTCCCTACGCCACCTTTGGAAATAAGCCCGGTTACAGAATGAGAACGGAAATTGAATTAAAAGTGAAATAAATTTAAATAAAATAAAGAGAACGTTAATATAAGTCTGCAGGGAAAGTCATGTGCTGCTCACATCAGATTTTTACTTTCCTTGCAATACATGGTAATGTATAGGGAAAGTATTGGAATCATGCCGAAAATCACAACTCGAGTTTTCGACGGATCTATATACGTTTCGAGACCTCTAGAATGCGAAAAAACTATTTTTAGCGTGACGTCTGTCTGTGCAGATTTTGTATCCACTCTAACTAAAAAAGTAATTAACCGAATTTCATAAAATTTGGTAGGTAAGTCACTTGTGGGCGACTCTGGTGCTGATAAGTATTGGTGCGATTCGGGATAAAAGAACCCGCCTTTTTTTGCGAAATGGCCCGCAAATGTTTGTATCCACTCTAGCTGAAAAACTAATGGACCGTATTTCACAAAATTCGGTATATAAGTCACTTGTAGGTCAGTCTGGTGCTGATTAGATTTTGGTACAATTCGGAAAAAAATAACCTGCCCTTTTTTGTCAAATGGCCCGCAAAACTAGTCAAAATCTGAAATAAAAAACTACGTACGCTCAAATATATCCAATAAATGCTTGTTTTATACGTAATTTTTAAGGAAGAAAAGAATAAGACCAACCCCATTAAACTAGGACTAGCCGTTCTCAAGATATTTTAGTTTTTTGTATTTTCTATACGGTACCTTTGAAAATAAGCCCAGTTACCAAATGAGAACGAAAATTGAATTAAAAGTAAATGAAATTTAATTAAAATAAAAATAACATAAATGTAAGTCTGCAAGGAAAGTCATATGCTGCCCACATCAGATTTTTTGTAATTCTAATTATTTCTAAAAATTGCAAAAATTATAATCTACTACGTTACGAAATATAATTTTGTGTATATCAGGAGTGGTTAGTACTCGAGAGGCTGACGATAAACATGAAAGTGACCCTGACCACCTGTGTTTGAGAACAAAGCTGATAGAGGATTAGCAAGCAGCCCCAAGGGGAAGGAGGAGGAATGGTTATTTTTACATATGCAAAATGGTAATTTTTACGTAATATAAACAGTATTTATAGCGTATGACAAATGGTAATTTGTGAAAATGACTTTGGGAAAACGGTTTGAGAACAAAGCTATAAGGGAATTTGAGCAGGGGGTTAAAAAAAAAGAGCGATAATGGTTATTTTTATGTATGAAAAATGGTATTTTTAATGTAATAAAAATGGTTATTTTAACGTATAATAAACAGTGATACATACGTATTGAAAATGGTATTTCTACATACAGTATGTTCATACATGGCAATTCATACGTTATAATATACAATATTTTTATATACCGTTTACTCATAAAGGTATTATATAACCGATGTATTACCATTTTTTGTATAACACATAAGAAAATATAAAGTATAAATGGTTTAACAATGGTTATATTACTGTATGTGTGTTACTTGGGTAGAGAGAAACTTTGGGGGGGCTCATTAAAACAAAAAAAATTTTCAGTTCTGAAATTATAATTTAGTTAATTAGATGCATGTGGATATAAAAATGCTTTTGTAACTCTATTGTCTAGAACAGGGGTCTCCAAACTACGGCCCGCGAGCACCACCAATCCGGTCTGCAGTAGCGTGCCGGACGTGCCAGGTATCCTGCCCATCAGAGTTCATTTTGATTACATTGTAAAATTTATAATGCAAGTAAATCATACAAAATAATAATCAGATGTTTTTATTTAACGACCAATTAAGAAACACAATAACTGGCATACATAATGAAATTGAACATTTTAACTGCAATTAATAATATGAGATTTATCCTAAAAACTTACAGTAAGTGACATACATAGGTAATTTACATAATGAAATTAAACATTATAATTATTATATTTTAATTATTATTTTAAATATTCTGCACTCTTGGCTCTTGAGTTCTTGCACATAGGCCCTTGGGACTTAGTGGAGGAGTCAGTGTGGCCCTTATGCTAAAAAGTTTGGCGACCCCTGGTCTAGAAAATGAGGGAATTCCATGGTGCAATCATTTTTTTGGGGCATATTTTAAAGAAAATAATTCTTCATTTTTATGTAAACTGCAAAGATGTTAAATTACTGTTTAATTAATTTGAGATTTTATCAAAAATAAGATGGATGGAAAAGAATGTTTAAACATTACAATGGAATTTAATTTACATGCATAAAATCGCTCTTAAAAAATATTAATTAATAATGAAACATGCTGCAAAAAAATGAATGTTGGGTATTTTTCAATTCACATAATTTGAAACTAAACATTTGAGCTATAAAGTGCAAAAGCTAACATGCATTTGAGCTATAAAGTTCTGTAAATGTAAATCCTGTAAGCAAATTTGCTCTAAAACAAATATTTAAAAATATAGATTTCTGGACTAGGGTTATTTGCGCCATTTGCTGGCACATGTTTATGTTGATTACGCTGATTCAGTCAAAACAGAGGATGATTGGAAGGGGGGGGGGAATTGTCAGATTAGAGCAGTGATTTTAGAATGAAATATGGGATAACTTATTTTCTTCATATTGCTTACTAACTGCCTTTAGATACTAGGCTAGTCACTTTTTGAAAATTCTCTTAATATGCTTTCTTGCTGTAGACTGCATATCTCTGCTACATGCGAAAGTCACGGCCAAGAGTACTCCCATATGTAGTTCATATAACAGCTATCGACTGTGTATTAGTCTACATTAGCTCGTATGAAGGATTGGACACCACCCAAGTGATAGGACTAATTTGGGGGGGAAAGAGAAGACATGAAAAATGCACAAAAGAGGAAAATAAAATATGAAGGGGAACCCAGGAATTTGTATGAGCATCCCTGATCTGACCACTATGCAGTCGGATGCAGTACGCATTATATACAATATAATGATAACTCTGTTCCATGCAATAATGATATGAGGGCTGTGCAGAAATATTTAATTCACGTAGCGGATTTACTCCCAATGCAGTTCATGCAATAGCTATCAGCTGTGTATCTGACCACGGCCTCCCATAAGGAGGGTCAGACACCACTCACGTGCTTGGGCCCCCAATAATTTTTTGAGGGAGGAGAAGACATGAAGAATGCCCAAAAGAGGAAAACGAAATATGAAGGGTGACCCAGAAATTTGTATGAGTGGCCTTGACCCCGACCACTAAGCAGACGGATGCAGTAAGCGTTATATATAACATAACGATAACTCCACTCCATGCAATAACGATTATGGATAAACAGATTGGCCCGTTGCACGACATCTGCATAGCAGATTTGAAACACAAAATAAATCCTCTTATATTAGCGGACATGTCCGTGGATGCATGCAATAATAATAATAATAATCAAGCTTATTTGATAATGATGAGCCCGCTTTAGAAACGTATACAGTAGTTGTCGTTTTCGTACTATATAGTAGTTGTCGTTTGCGTACTCGCCCGCTACGAGGGTTTGCGGCTCGATACGGACGCTGCACAAACACATGAGCATACGTTGCAAGCACTATTCATAACTCTGCTCCATGGAATAATAATTAACTTAGCAGCTAAACATTTGCTAATCCCTAGTTCAAAATTTTATACGGTGATTTTATGGAACTTTCTGGGTTTTTTTTCATGTAACCAATATCTAACAATAAACAATTAACAAATATTTTCAACATTTAAATATATCATATCTCTTAAGATCATCAAGCCTCATTGGCTAATGAGAAAATACTAAAAATCAAAATTTAATATTCTCCTTTTTAAATTTAATAAACTCTAAACATATATAAATTCAATAATTGTAATTGCTAATAAACCCAATTGCTCAAGATTATAATTACATTTGATGTAAAAATAGCATTTATTCAATGATAAATTTGTTCTCAACAAAAGAAACCTTTTCATACCTTAGTGGTGGTGGCTCCAGTCCGAAATGGGTTTGAATGAATAACATTTTGTAAAATAAAACTTCAGCAAAGTTCAATAAAACTATTCGATTTTTTCAGATTCATTTAAATTGCTTACAGGATTTCAAAGTGCTACAAATTACATGCTAACTGTTTATAGCTAGCTAGTACTTTAGTTTTCACCACGGTTTTATCTGGATACTTCGACCATAGACTTCAGGTTAAAGTATAAAATTATTTTACTAACTTGCTTTTCGGTATATAAATTAAACTTATCTGACCTGAAATCAACCTGACCTATAATCTATAAACTTGCTTAGCGGCACATAAATATGTACTTGTATAGGTATATTTTCCTTTCTTTTGTTCAAACCTAACCAATCATTACACATTTTAAGAATCTCAAAGTTCATTTAATGCCCTAATTTTTTAAACGAAAGAAGATTATCTGATGCACAGATATTTCACAAAGGAGTAAGTCACAGATGCACCTGAAGCAATAGTAACATTTTAAGTAAATTATAGCTTTCTCACACATTGGAAAACCCAGGTTAAAATACTAAAATATCGAAATTATACTTCAAAAGCAAAGAGCTCATCCAAAATCCAATTATATACACTTATAGGGATTTCAAAGAGCTATATTCTTGCATAATTGTTTACAGGTTTAGTTTTTGAGAGAGCATTATAAATTTGAAAAAGGGGGAAATTTTCACTCTTCTTCAACTCGACAAAAAGATTACACGAAAACTATAAGTGCACTTTTAAAATATAACTATAGATTTAGCAACTAAATTTCCTAATACATATTTTTTGTCGCTTACTATTTATATCTGTCTTTTATGGTTTCAAAGATATTTTGAGTGAAAATAAGCAAAATGAAAGAAAAACCACTTGCTCGGACAGATACATTTTTAAAGTTTTTCAAAAAACAAATTCAAAATATTAAAAAATTAAAATTAATTTTATATATTCACAATATGAACACTATTTCCTACAAAACAAGAAAATATATTTAGATTTTTGTCTATTAGATTTGGAGGTATGAGCGTCGAAAGTGTTTACATTTTTTTGCAATGCTCAGATTTTCGTCATAAAAACCCCCAGCATAAATGTTATTCACATAAAAATTATGTGCCCTTTTATCTAAAAAGTGCCTTTTTCTAGTAACTCACCCTGCCCTTTTTTCACCCTGGGTGAAACTCGGCATACAGAGGGCTTTTCACAAGTGTGCTTATGTAGATACTTAATTAAATCACTTTAATGTAGAACTATTTTCCCAACATATAAAAACCTTTCACCATTAATAACAATTAGATGCTTATTTAAATCACATGTATGTGCAAATGCTTTCTGACATATTTCACAAACAAAATGTTTTTCACCGACATGCATAAGTAGGTGTTGAAGACCCAGACCGACTGATCCGACTCATCCTGGGGAGCATAAATGGTGTGTATTTAAACGACCTTTCTGTGTAAATGTTTTCTAACATATTTCATAAGCAGAAGACTTTTTACTAGTAGTATGCATAAGTAGGTGTACATTGAAGATTTTTAAATGTAAATGATTTTTGACATATTTCCCAAACAAAAGGCTTTTTACCAGTATGCCTAAGAAGATGTTTATTTAAATCTGCATTATGTGAAAAAGTTTTCTGACATATATCACATTCAAAAGGCCATTCAAATTGCTGGTCAAGCCTTAGGGCGAGTCGAGTGGTTTGGGTTTTCTACATGCAAAAGGCTTTTAACCAGTGTGTCTAAGAAGATGTCTATTTAAATTTGCATTACATGAAAAAGTTTTCTGACATTTTTCACAAGCAAAAGGCTTTTCACCAGTGTGCATAAGAAGGTGTGTATTTAAACTACTTTTATATGGAAATGATTTCTGACATATTTCACAAACATAAGGCATTTTACCAGTGTGTCTAAGAAGATGCCTATTTAAATCTGTCTTAAGTCTAAATGCTTTCTGACATATTTTACATTCAAAATTTTTTTCACCAGTATGCAAAAGTAGGTGGTTATTTAAATGACCTTTCTGTGTAAATACTTTCTGACATATTTCACAAGTAAAAGGCGTTTCAACAGTGTGTATACGAAGATGTCTGTTTAAATTTGTATTACTTAAAAATGTTCCCTGACATATTTCACAAACAAAAGTTTTTTTAGCAGTATGTATAAATATGTGTGCAATTAAAGAACTTTTAAATGCAAATGATTTTTGACATATTTCACAAACAAAATGCTTTTCACTAGTATGCATAAGTAGGTGATTATTTAAAAAATATTTACGTGTAAATGCCTTCTGACATATTTCACAAACAAAAGGCTTTTCACCAGTGTGCCTAAGAAGATGCCTCTTGAAATCTGCATTACGTGTAAATGCCTTCTGACATATTTCACAAACAAAAGACTTTTCACCAGTGTGCCTAAGAAGATGCCTCTTGAAATCTGCATTACATGTAAATGCCTTCTGACATATTTCACAAACAAAAGGCTTTTCACCAGTGTGCCTAAGAAGATGCCTCTTGAAATCTGTATTATATGAAAATGCTTTCTGACACATTTCACAACCAAAAGGTTTTTTACTAGTATGCAAAAGTAGGTGTGTATTTAAATGACTTCTCTGTGTAAATGCTTTCTGACATATTTCACAAGTAAAAGGCTTTTCACCAGTATGCATAAATAGGTGTGTATTTAATCTTTTTTTACTTGAATATGCTTTTTGGCATATTTCACAAACAAAAGGCTTTTCACCAGTGTGTACAAGAAGATGCCTATTTAAATCTGCATTACTTGAAAATGCTTTCTGACAAATTTCACAAACAAAAGGCTTTACACCAGTGTGTCTACGAAGATGTGTAATTAAACATGCATTACGCAAAAATGCTTTCTTGCATATTTCACAAACAAAAGGCTTTTTACCAGTGTGTATAAGAAGATGACTACGTAAATCTGAATTACGTGAAAATGCTTTCTGGCATATTTCACAAACAAAAGGCTTTTCACTAGTGTGTATAAGAAGATGCCTATTTAAATTTGAATTACATGAAAATGCTTTCTGGCATATTTCACAAACAAAAGGCTTTTCACCAGTGTGTATAAGAAGATGCCTATTTAAATCTGAATTAGTTGAAAATGCTTTCTGACATATTTCACAAACAAAAGGCTTTTCACCAGTGTGTCTATGAAGATGCTTATTTAAATCTGAATTACGTGAAAATGTTTTCTGACATATTTCACAAACAAATGGCTTTTTACTATTGTGCTTAAGAAGATGTTTATTTAAATCTCCTTTACGTGCAAATGTTTTATGACACATTTCACAAGCAAAAGACGATTCTCCAGTATGCATAATTAGGTGTACATTTAAACTACTTTTATATGTAAATGATTTCTGACATATTTCACAAACAAATGGTTTTACACCAGTGTGCTAAAAGACATGCATATTTAAATCTCCTGTATCTGCATATGTTTTTGGCATATTACACAAACATAAGACTTTTTACCACTGTGCCTATGAAGTTGTTTATTTAAGTCTATTTTATGTGCAAATGCTTTTTAATATATTCCACAAATAAAAGGCTTTTCACAAGTATACGTTAGAAGGTATTTATTTGAAAGACTTTCAAGTGAAAATGCCTTACCACATATTTCACAAATAAAAGGCTTTTCACCAGTGTGCATAAGCATATGTGTAATTAAATCCATTTCATATGCAAGCAATTCTGAGTTTATTTTGATTCAAATTACTCATATTTATACAAATATTTTATAGCATTTACAAATGGTTCCTCATAAGTATACACAAGCAGGTGTTTATTTAATCATATTCCTTCTTGACATATTTAACAGTTTTTCAGGTGTTCAGGTTAAGTTTGTTGATTGAAGCTGCTTATATTTACAACTCATTTGACATATTTGACTGAAAACAAGTCTTTCGCTCTATAAATAAGTTTTTTAATTCAAATTACTGTTACTGTAAATGCTTTCAGACACAAATGATTTATTATCCGCAAACGTAAAAAAAATGTGATCTATAAGTAAACACAGACTAAATTTCTTATTCGAACAGATACAGCCGAGAGGTTATTAGATAGCACATATTACTTTGAATTTAATTTTTAACGTCACAGTGCTCCATTACAATCTACCCGATAGCATAAAATTCCTCAACAAAGTGTAAAGTGAGATCCTGACAAAACTCAAAATTGCAGATATTATAGTTTCTTCTTTCAGAAATGAACTTATTTACTCCCAAAGTAAAGAATTTATCTTGGCTTTGTATTGATTACTCAGGTCATGAATTGGGGAAAAGTTTTATCTTCACATGATCATCCACAAAAAATTCTAGATATCATTCCTCACACATTGCAAAGAATCCATGCAACGAAACAGTAAAGTGGAAGCAAAGAATATACATATGTACATTACAAGCGGCTAGGGACAGGAAGGCTCCTAATGTTAAAATTTGGAAATTTTTTTGACCACTGAAAATAGGGAATTTTTGAAAATCTGTAGGGGAGATATAGGGATTTTTCTAGACAGAACGGCATTTCGGCTGTACGATTGGACATAGCTTTTTTTTCACAAGTGGGACAGAACGGCTCCCGTATATATTTCGGCAGAGGACGGGACTTGTAAAATTTCCATACTTTCAGACAGAACGGCTCCAATTGGACTTAGCTTTTTTTTCACAATTGGGACAGAACGGCTCCTATACATATTTCGGTATAAGACGGGACTTGTAAAATTTTCATACCAATTGGTCTTGGTTCTTTTTCCATAATTTGGACAGAACGGCTTCAATTGGGCTTCGTTTTTTTTTTCAAACTTTCAGACAGAAAGGCTCCAGTTGGGACTTAGCTTTTATTTCACAATTGGGACAAAACGGCTCCCGTATATATTTTGGTAGAAGACGGGACTTCTAAAATTTCCATACTTTCAGACAGAATGGCTCCAATTGGACTTAGCTTTTTATTAACATTTTGGACAGAACGGCTCTCGTTGGACTTCGCTTTTTTTTTTCACAATTTGTACAGAAAGACTTCCATGTTTTATATATGTTTCAGTAGAGAACGATACTTGCAATTTTATCAAATTTTCGAATAAAACGGCTCTTAACGTAAAATATAGAATATTTTTGGTAGAAAGACTGGAATTAGATTTTTTTTTCTTCAAAATATTGGGCAGGATATTTTTGTGGAGCGATTTGACAGTATTTTTCTTTTTTATTATTTGGAAGAGAAGGGCTCCCTAACATAAAAAGATAAACACTTAAGATTTACTTAGTGATTATGTCATGATATATTTAGGCCTATTTTTTAATATAATCTTTAATTTGATATTTTTAGGATTTTTGAAAATATTGATTAAACTTAAAAAATGATACTTTTGCATTGGAATAAAGGCAAAGACATTTGATATGCAGTTAATAATATTATAAATAATTATTTCAACATTATGTAATAAAAGAATCAACAGTTTTATTAAATTTATACAAAATATTGACTTTAAATTTCACAAGTATATAAAATTTACAATGTATATTACTTTTTAAATATTTTTAATTATTGATGCTTATCAATTTGTATTTGTTTTGTCATTACACTATAACCGAGTCTAAAATTATTGATCAGCTTGGAATTGGGGGGTAATTCTAATCAGTTTCTGGTTTCATAAAAAAAAAAAAATCAGGATAATCTTTTATTATTCATGGGGCATGTATAGTCAGCTATATATCCAAGGAAAAAGTTTTTTGGTGGAGGACTTTCACAGGGAAGCTCTTTGAAATGAAGTGAAAATTGAAAAGGGTTCCCATGTCATCCAAATTTCTTTGATGATATAAATTTGTTTCGAAGGCCTTTGCAATATAATAATTAAATTTATTAGAAGCTATTTCTCATAGTGTTAGATTATTGTAAAAATTACATACCTGAATCACAAGGTACACCTGTATGTAATATGTGATACATCTGTACAAGCATACATCTTTATACACTATACGGTACCACAGGACCGGTTTTGCTCCTAAAGAAAGAGCTCCTGTAGACAACTGTTAACAACATTAGTAGAGTAATTAGAAAAGTGTAACTCCAGTCATGTCACTAATGCTGTTAACAGAGATACAGGACCGGTTTCGCTCAGGGGGGTGCCACTCCGCTGCCACGAACACTATCTGTGACGTCAGATGGAGTCAACTTGCAGTAACGACACAAAGTGCCACAAGATGGCGCGGCAATCGCCGCCTGAGATTATATATATATCTCGCCTGAGAGTGCCGGCGAAATATTTTAATATTTCTCAAGCTGTTTCAATCTGATCGTTTGTTGCGGTTGTTGTTTCTTACGTATCTTTTTACGTAAACTTTGTTTTGTTTTAAATCAATCCAGTCTTTATTAAGGCTAATAACTGGTCATAAAGATCTGTAAACTTGTGCATTTAAATGGGTGTGTACAAGTCAATGGAATGGTCATAAAGATCTGTAAACTTGTGCTCTTGAATGCGAGTGTAAAAGTTACTGGAATATGTGTGATTTTTTATTTATATCTTTCACTGTTATTACTTTGTTATTTTAGTGTGTGTGTGTGTGTACCCAATGAAGAAACTAAATGCTTGCTATGAAACTAAACGCATTTACAGAGGGTATTATTTAATATAACAATATTTTTATGATAAGTATTTATTCTAGTTATTGTCAACTTTGAAGTGCTTTAATATATACATAGTTTTATTTAAGTATTTGTGCATACAAACTAATATTGAATTATTTGAACATATACAACACCACATTGTAGGCTGGCAGCAAGGTTAATTTTCTATTCTAGATTTCTCAAGACATTTGAACAATGATATAATAAAATAGACTTTCTTGTTACTAGTTGATTAACTGATATAAAGTAGGATTATTTTAAATTTTCTACTTTGTTTTGGTTGATTTGCTGGTGTGAAATGTCTTATGTATATCTGAAGATTGAAAATATAAAATTATATTCTGATGAAGATGCTTAACCATAGTAAGATTTACGGAGTGCAAAACCGTTCTTGCGAATGCTGTTATATGCTCCAGGAGCCCGAAGCGGGTGACCACCACCACCACCATAGTAAGTGAAAAATAAATGTAATGATATAATTTGCTTGCTCGTATATTTTTCATCATGAATCAATATACTATAATACATTTAATTTATTATTCTGAAAGTATATCATAGTGAGTGTGTTAAACGATAGGTTTCTATATTTTTATATGTTTACATTGCATTTCGATTTGATATAAATTCTCTTTTTGATCTAAAAAAAACTAATAAAATCAAGTGTTTAGCAATAATATAAGTTCTTCACTATAAAAGCATCAATTAAATTGTTTACTAGTTAGGCATAAGTACATCCCCCCCCCCCCCCCGAAAAAAAAAGATATAAAACTCTTAGTGTTAGCGTTTTATTTATTGTTTTGATTTAATCTCGCACATTTTGTATTAATTAAATTTTATTACATTACATTTTATTAATTAAATTTTAGTACATTCAAAAAATGAAGGGGGGGGGGGGGGGTACGATTTAAGAAAATAAACAGGCGCTTGCTCGTATATTTTTCATCATGAATCAATATACTATAATACATTTAATTTATTATTCTGAAAGTATATCATAGTGTGTTTGTTAAACGATTAGTTTCTATATTTTTATATGTTTACATTGAATTTCGATTTGATATAAATTCTCTTTTTGATCTAAAAAACACTAATAAAATCAAGTGTTTAGCAATAATATAAGTTCTTCACTATAAAAGCATAACTAGTAATCGTTTACTAGTTCGGCATAATCGTTTACTAGTTCGGCATAAGTACATCCCCCCCTCCCACTAAAAAGATATACAACTCTTAGCGTTTTAATTATTTTTTTGATTTTCAATTATTACAGATAACATAATCGAAAATAACTTTATTTATATGCATTTAGAAAGAAATTACGCGATGTTTATTAGTGTATAATGAAAATTTTAGAATGATTGCTTGTTTAGAAAACTTTCTGAACATATTTCTGTAAATTCGTGTATTTAAAACAAAGTTCATTAATAAAAAAAACATCGCCTCCTGTAATAACAATGACAGGTGTCAAAAGCGAAACGAAACTTTCAGATGATTTACATTTTTCAGAAAGGGAAATACAGTTTTATTATGTATGTACCCTTCCAAAAAACCCCAATACTGCATATTTAAGTTGTGTTCACGTAAAATTAATGTTATTTGAGTATTTATTTTATATTTTAAATTTAAAAAAATGATTAAATTAATTTTATTACCACCCTTTAACATTGGAGTCTACTGGGCCGTTCCTGATTTTCGACTCCAAGTGACGTTGCGTCTTTACGTGCTCTCATTGGCTAGAGGTGAAGTGGCGCAACCTTATAGATATAATAACCTTGGTTTGGCGTAAGGTCGGATCTCGCCAACCCTGCGATATTCAGAGCCATCTATCGGAAAAAGGTAACTTTTCGGATCGGTTTATCTCCGCCTTAAAGGAGGCAGTGTCTTCACATGATCATCCACAAAAAAATTCTAGATATCATTCCTCACACATTGTAGAGAATCCATGCAATAAAACTATAAAGTGGACGCAGTTCTTCTTCTGGATTCCAATTGGAATAGGGTTTTTTACGGCCGCTCCGCTCAAGTAGGCATATGGCAGCCCCTTTACTAAAAATGTATTGGTGTTTACTGTAAATGTGATGGGGAAAGCTCCTCCAAATAAGCTTCCCTCTAACTTTTGAGGAACAAAAACTGCATTCCTCCCGCAGGGGGAACTTCAGGACCAATATCAAACTTTCGTAGAATTACGCAACCCGCTTTTGGACTTGTAGTAAAGCGTTGTTTCGTCATTTATGAAGCGCCTGGCATGTTGTGCCGTATCTTCGATCTGTGCGTTGAGTATCTTGAAACTTTGACATCAGTTGGCTGGATTGCAGGTGTGCAGATAGAGTCCATAGGGACCACCCACAGTGGGCGGAGCAACGGGATCTGTTTTTCCTCTTGGTCAAGAGAACTGGAGCACAATTCCGAAAAACGATCTTGCAAGATGAGGAAAGTTTGAAGTTTTTTGATCTGCAATTAGTGTGATTATATCAAAGGTCTTTTGCATCGGGTCTACGTCTGCTTTAATTATTTTGGTGATTTGATTTAAGAAGTTCCTGACATCATTGATGTTGAAATAATCTTGTATTTCTTTAAAGAATTTAATGAATTCTAGAAAGAGGTTAGGGGTTTGATTTGAAGATTTTTGGGCATCTGAGTGCGTGTGGGCAACGTGCTCTTCAGAACTTGGTGTTCTTGTCTCGGCACGCGCCACCGCTACGTTGTCTGTAACAATTTCGAGGTTTTGTGATTTAGGGAGCTGTGGAAAGTTTTCCATGCTCAGGTTTGAATTATCTGATCTATTGGTACGAAGGTTTCGGGGTTTGGTTTTAGGTTCCTGGAACTTGTTACGGTTCCAGGGGTTTTTGGGGCAGAGCCTAAAGTTGGCGGGGTGGGCCCCACCACAATTAGCACACTTTGCCGGAAGGTCCCTAGGTTTAAGGCATTTGCGAGTTTGATGGTTTTCTCCGCATTTTAAACACCTGGCGGGAAGCGAACAATTATCAGAAGAATGGTTGTAATTTTGACAATTGTAACAAATTTTTACTCCTTTTGATTTAAAAGGCTTGCACTACGATTCTCATGTAGAGAATGGAGGTGAGGTTGTAAATTTTATCCCATCCCTCACCCGGCTCTAAGCAGACCAAGAAGATGGGGAGAGGTGACCTATCACGACGATTTCTAAGCTGTGAAATCCTAACAATCCTGAATCCTTCGCGGGATATAGCCTCTTTAATAGAGTCTATGCTAGTGTTGGTTGGCAAATTTTATCACTACTTTTTTTGGTTTTTCGTTTTTTAAGCATATGGAGCTAAAAGGGATTTCATTCTGAGTCAGGTGAATCTGTACACTCCTGTAATCCTCAACGGATCCTGGAGTGAACCTAATCACCCTCCCCATCAGCAGTCCTTCAATTTTAGTGCCTAAAGTTTTGTTTAATTCTTCTATGAGGGCTCCCCAATTACTCGAGGAGTCAACATAGAAGGAAGAAAATTTGGGATTAGGTTTTGGGTCACTATTTCCATTCTCTTCTTCCTGATTATCAAGCGGCATAAATTTATTTTTAAGTAGAGGGAAGTCCTTACTAGATGCAGCCTCTCGTGGCATGGCCTCAGCTAAATCAACAGCCGTAATCTCGTCATTAGAGTTCCTGCGCTTATTGCGCGGGAGTTCAAAATTTAGTTTGAAAGATTTCGCGATTTTGGTTTTGTTTTGACTATACAAAAAATCCTCAGATAAGCTATTCCATGTTTTGATGACATAAGCCGTAGACTGATAGGATTTCCTAACCAAGAGGTTCTCAGTGGTAGGGGTATCCGCTAGCAAGATAGCATCAGAAGTTATGCTTACCAATATCTCTTTGATGAGTGCCGCCTTGTCGATGTCCTCAACTTCCTCGATGGCGATTTCGGCATCCAGATGTCTCTTGGCCCAGTCATAGATCTCGCAGTGTCTGTGGATATCGAAGGTTTCATCTTCAGGTATTTCGGGGGTATATCCCACGCTTGCTTCGCATCTGGCAGCGAAGGATGTTGTTGTTGTTGAGACCCAGACCGTCCGACCTACCAGAAAGGTGTAAGGTAACTGTATGGACGGCCGGGAAGTGCCACCCAATTTAGACCGGAACCCAGTGGGGGAGGCATCCACAGGGACCGTACCCTCCTTCCCCTACCACCAACCTCTCGGAAGGACTTACGGACCCACATGTTTAACGTGATCGTACTCCGCATGAACACGGCGGCATTTGTGGTAGCGTGCAAATCTAGCGCGCAAACCACGGGGATACCGCACCCGAGATGGCCAACAGCACGCGGTGTTCCGAGGTGGTCACCCACCAAGTACTAACCGCGCCCGATGCTGCTTGACTTCGGTGATCTAACGAGAACCGGTGTTTTCAGCACGGTACGGCCGTTGGCTCGGCAGCGAAGGATGTGAAGTATTCAGGAGTATTGTGCGCCTGTCGCACCAGCTTCTCAGCACGTGCTTCTCCGTCCAAGTCTTTTCTTTTTTTCTTTTCGTTCTTATCGATCTCCATGGCATCTACTCAGCTGAAAGTCTCTTTTTGCTTGTCCTTCCTGTGCCTTTCGAAAAGATTTTTTTCCTTTCTCTTGGTCTGTCTGCCTTTCACGTCCTCCTCTTTGCCTTTGGGTATCTCCTTACTGTCGTTGGATTTCTTGTCTTTAGGCCTAGGTATCTCGGCTATCTCCTGTGTCGTCCCTCAGTTTGTACACTTTCCTTTGAAATCCAATTATATTCCTCTAGTTTCTCCTGTACCTCCTCCTCTGTTTTTCCAAAGCTCTTAACAAATAAATCTCTAATAAGCAGTAATTTCTCTTTTTCCTCCGGCGAAAACATTTTGATTAGCTTAGCCCGATATATTCTACCAAAACTTGGAACAATTATATCCAGGCTAGCACTAAAAATCACCACGTGCAATAGTCTCAGGAGCTAGCACGAACACGACCGAACACCAGCTCGACCAGTCTCCGAATGAGTAGTAAAGCGTAGATTTGGTTATTCAGGATGGTCTAAGATCTGGTGTCGTCAGTTCTTCGCCATTCTGCAATGCATGAATTGTGGTGTCTGGACACACTACTAAAAGGTGTCCGGGACAGCTCCGATGTTTGGGTCCTAGTAGGGCGGTAAGTCATTCTTGTCGTAGTAATAATTGTGGTACCTTGAGGGTTGAGTTGATGTTATATCAGAGGCATATAGACTATGGCAACTATAGTTGAATATTCAATAGGTTAGAGGGAAGTCTTTATCAGGGGCGTGCTGGGTCCCCCAAGAGGGCGGTGGATAGACCGGTACGGGGGCGCCAACTACCGGGAGGGTCTGGGGGTGCTTAAAACATAATTTTGTCTTACTTAACATTAAGTAATAGAACCTAAAATTATGTATTTAAAAAAAATAGCTTTAAATAAAAATAATGGTAAACAAAATAATTGAGAGCAAGATTTCCGTTGATATAATATATATTACAATATGAATATTTATTTAATATCGCCTGAAATAAACATGATTCATTTGATGTACTGAACAGCTACTTGGTAGAATTTACCAAATGGTAAATATAAAAGTTTCACTTCTTCACAGATTTTTTGTTTTATTTCAGCGTTTATGTATTGTAAGATTTTCACATTCATGTTGTTTCTTAAAAATGTAACTTGATCTCCTCTTTCTACTGGCATTTTCTTCCTTTTTTAACACTTTACAGCATAGTTGAAAAGTGTTTATGACTTTGTTCATTCTGTCTGTCTGTCTGCCTGTCCGTTAGCACGATAACTGCCGTAAAAATGACTTTATCAAAATGAAAGTTTAGTATGTTTTTCAGACGGTCTGTGGGACCTATGGGAATATAAATAAATAATATCACACAATTAGTTTTTTATTGAACCCGGGTTGAAAAAATGAAATACATTGAACCCTATAGGACCTAATTTTTCAAACATTTTTTAAGCAAATATAAAATTCACAAATTGCTTCGAAAGTTTTAGGAAATATTCACATTATCCCATAAAAATTTTTTTGGTCGCTTGATTTGCTGGGATCGTTTCCTTTTGTTTTTGGGTGATTTGGTCTAGTAGGGTTCGTGGCTGCTTTTTACTCTCCGTGTCCGGTATTTTCGATGGTTTATGAATTTTATTTGTATATAATGTACATTTTGGTAATTTGGAATTGGGGATATGGGTTCTTTTGAAGAATATATTTGATTGTATTACAAGGTAGTTGTTTTGATTATTTGTAGTATTGCTGTATATATAAGTTCTAGTATATATAAGCTTTGTTAGTGTATCTTTTGTTTAAAGTTTGGAACGCCTGAATATTTTTGGAATACTTGT
The DNA here is from genome assembly GCA_951213105.1 of Amaurobius ferox. NCBI lineage: Eukaryota > Metazoa > Arthropoda > Arachnida > Araneae > Amaurobiidae > Amaurobius > Amaurobius ferox. The sequence goes on along the minus strand of OX578155.1, from coordinate 81,424,353 downwards.
TTATTTTCGGAACACGGTGTCATCTTTTTTGACAGCATGTTGGCCTTTGTATATTTATATTAATATTGGTTGTTGTGGCCTATATTTATAGGTTTTTCCCGCAAATTGTGCGGAAATTTGTAGGCCTTGTAACCGTTCTGACCAAACATTCATTTTTATGGTTAATAAATCCCTTGGAGTCCTGGGTTGTGGTTGCGCCGCATGGGGAAGTCGGCGGCTTCGGCGGTCCGTTGGGCTTGGGTTGTCCGTTGGCTCTCCTTCTTGCTGGGGATCGTCTGTTTTTCTCGGCCCGAGATTTTGGATGCTCTGCCCTACGGCCGAGTCCTCGGGTCTGGGTTGCGAAAAAAAAAAGCTACAGCAATGGGCGATATAAGAGCCAAGCGACATATTTTGTTTGCCACAGGTAAAGCTACTATTACGATAGGCGATTATATGTTATGTTTCTACATAAAATATTTGCAATCAATTTCACCCAAACATCCATTCATAGAGAGCGTACTAGTTTACATTGTTTAACATTGGAAGTGGGGAAATTACTTTAATCACAGATATACATTTTTAAATTGGATCCAGTCAAGTAATTTTGTACAGTTCTAAATTAGTAAATTGGGCGATCGGTATACATTAAAATAAAATTTTATGACCACACGTTCAAATGAACAAGTGGTCACACAAGTAATTTATCTAATGATCGTCAAACTGGTATAGATTTAAGAGTAAACTTCCTATGTTTCTTTTAAATAAACAAATCATAACTCACCAATCAGAATATTTTTCATATTGTCTGCCGTATATCCGAAATCATTCTTGCATTTGGAAATCCTCTCATCGAAGTGACGGCCATCTTGTTTACTACGAGAAGCCTTTTCATTGGTGTCTTTTCAGAGGTAACGCATCATGTGACCAACGCATCCTCCAAAACATGAACTTGAACCATGTTCAACGGATGAATGCACGGTCGTGCGTTCGAGCCAGTGATTGGTTGACGTACAGCTCCCAACGGATGGGTAACGCACGAACGCGTCAGTGGAAACCGGGCCTAACTTCAACTCTTCTTCAACCTTGGAACAAACATATCGGAAATTGATGTGTCCTTATTGCAGTTCATTCCGAGAACCTCTAAATCTGAAAGCACTGTATCACAATCCAACTCATTTGAAGTGTCAAAAATTGGTGGGAACAATTTAATAAGATCTTCAATTTTGCTACTTTTAAATTTTTCGTTGGACAGTGGGAGGATGTAATAGTTCGTACAATGTTTTGATTGTATGCATGCAAATTTTTAGGCTTTTTTCAGTTCTGATACTAATATGTTCAATGGCAGTTGGAACTGCAGTTGATAATAGGAATGAAGATTAAAGGTAGCTAGTATTTGATTATTTTCGTCCAACCTCTTTGGAGCAGTCAGTCCTTCTGCGATGATGACGCTCGAAATCAGTAACTGCGTCCACTGAAAGTTTCTTGGCATAGATTTTACAGCTGTCGACAAGATTGTCCATTCCTCCGGTGTCTTCCAAAATCGTTGAAAGAGATTTTATTGTGCCATCAATTAAAACAAGGGCATCAATGATATTCATAGTCTCCTTCTCAAGGCTTTCTGTCAGTAATTTCATTTTATACATAAAGTTCTTCGTAAAGAATAAAGAAACAAGGAAGTCAAACTATAAAATTCTATTCTTCAGATTTAGTGCTGTTCCTCTTGTTTTTCCATCAAACTTAACATTGGAGGAAATTTCATTCAACACTTCAATGATAACTTTCAATGAAGAACTAACTGCTTTGACTGATTCAGCTCTAGCAGTCCAACGAGTTTGTGATAAATTTTTAAAATGCAGCGCATTTTCAACTTGCTCTAGATTGTCAGTTAGACACGTAAAACGTTTTGTACTTGATGAAAAGTAGACATATAATTCTTGTAGTACACCTAACAGATTTGCAATGAGTGGGCAGGAATTACAGCAGTGTTCTACAAATATGTTGGTTCTGTAAGCCAGGCAGGGAATATAGTGAACACTACGTCCAACTATATGCGACAGTTTCTTCTGATTTCCATTGTATTGTCCTGACGTACTGGCTGCGTAGTCGTACGACTGAAAGGCAATTGCCTATATATCCGGTTCGTTTCTTTCCAGGGTAGTTACGATTTCGGTTGCAATGTCTTCTCCAGTTTTGTCCTTGGCCCCCACTACTTGAAGTAGCCGTCTTTTTGAAATTCCGTTGGCGTCAACAATTTTTACTTTCCCTGCAATACATGGTAATGCATAGGGGAAGTATTGGAATCATGCCGAAAATCGCAACTCGAGTTTTCGACGGATCTACAAGTTTCGAGACCTCTAGAATACGAGAAAACTATTTTTAGCGTGACGTCTGTGTGTGTGCCTGTGTGTCTATCTGTGCAGATTTTGTATCCACTCTAACTAAAAAAGTAATTGACCGAATTTTATAAAATTTGGTAGGTAAGTCACTTGTGGGTGAATCTGGTGCTGATTAGATTTGAGTATGAATCGGAATAAAAGAATCCTCCTTTTTTTTACGAAATCGCCCGCAAAAATTGCCTTTATCCACTCTAGCTGAAAAACTAATGGACCGAATTTCACAAAATTCGGTACATAAGTCGCTTGTGTGTTACCTTGGTGCTGATTAGATTTTGATATGATTTGGAAAAAAATAATCTTCCTTTTTTTGCAAAATGGCCAGCAAAAGTCGTCAAAATCTGAAATAAAAAACTACGTATGCTCAAATATATCCATTAAATGCTTGTTTTATACGTAATTTTTAACGAAGAAAATAATAAGATAACCCCATTACACTAGGACTAGCCGTTCTCGAGATATTTTTGTTTTTCATATTTTCTCTACGCCACCTTTGAAAATAAGGCCCGTTACCAAATGAGAACCAAAATTGAATTGAAAGAGAATTAAATTCAATTAAAGTAAAGAGAACGTGGATATAAGTTTACAGAGAAAGTCATGTGGTGCCCACATCAGATTTTTATTCCTACAGGTAACCTGTCTTTATGGGAAGCGACTGGTGTTGTATGGGTTTTCACTGAATATATTTTGGCAGTGTTAACCTCTTTTACGACTTCCGTTCTTATTTCTTTTGCAAGAATGTCGACGAATTCGTTCTGAGACTGGACACTGAGGTAAGTAGCATGGTGTCGACCCATTCGCTGATCCGCAAGCCATTTTACTTTCCCTGCAATACATGGTAATATATAGGGAAAGTATTGGGATCATACCGAAAATCACAACTCGAGTTTTCGACGGATCTACACGTTTCAAGACCTCTAGAATACGAAAAAACCATTTTTAGCGTGACGTCTGTCTGTGCAGATATTGTATCCACTCTAACTAAAAAACTAATCGACCGAATTTCACAAAATATGGTAGGTAAGTCACTTGTGAGCGAGTCTCGTGCTGATTAGTTTTGGGTACAATTCGGGATAAAAGAACCCGCTTTTTTTTTGCGAAATGGCCCGCAAAAGCTTGCATCCACTCTAACTGAAAAACTAATGGACCGAATTTCACAAAATTCGGTAGATGAGTCACTTGTGGGTCACCCTGGTGCTGATTAGATTTTGGTATGATTCGGAAAAAAATAACCCGCCTCTTTTTGCAAAAATCGTCAAAAGCTATACTAAAGAACTACGTATGCTCAAATATATCCATTAAATGCTCGTTTAATACGTATTTTTTAACGACGAAAAGAATAAGACCAACCCCATTAAACTAGGACTAGCCGTTCTCGAGATATTTTAGTTTTTCGTATTTTCCCTACGCCACCTTTGAAAATAAGTCCGGTTATCGAATGAGAACGAAAATTGAATTAAAAGTGAAATAAATTTAATTAAAATAAAGAGAACGTTAATATAAGACTGCAGGGAAAGTCATGTGCTGCCCACATCAGATTTTTCATTGTAGGAGAATGTCGAGGAAGAAGATAAACAAATTACCGTCTTCTCATTGCCATGTCCTCGGAATGCTAATCCTTGGCCTTGCCAGGGTTATTGTCTACATCCATTAACACAGAAATGGCTTTTGTGTTAAATTCGATATCTTGCTCTTCTGCGATGATATTTGCTCTATTCGTTTTATCAAGAAGCAAATCCACATGTCCTGACTTTCAGTTGAAATGACAATAAACAGCCACGGTAGACTTATGAGATGACAACCAGATCTCTGCCAGGTCCGGTGGGAAACAAGCAGCATACGAAACAAAACACAGCGTTCTTATCTGTGCTGTATTCCCTTGCTACCTTGTTTGTTGCTATGTTTAAAGTACCTTGCTGTATTCCAGGTGTCGTATTGCTTTTACCAAGCGGATGTGAAAGAGTATTGTTACTTTACATTACATAATGTATAAGGAAAGTATTGTGACGGGGTTGAAAATTCGAATTCGAGTTTTCCACGGGAGAGCACGTTTCAAGCATCCCTGATCACGAATCAAACATGTTTGAAGTGATGTCATTGTGTGTGTGTGTCACTGAGTCTGTGGAGACGATAACTGATGAACGAATGGACCGATTCGAACAAAATTTGGTACAAAAATCACAATCCGTAAACACTGGAAGCCTATTAGTAGTTATAAAAGGGTACCAGTCCAAAGAGGGGAGGCGCAGCAAGCGCAGCACAGGAGGAGAGGCCCTCTTTGGGAGGATGCCTCTTTGGAGTGGACCCTCTCAGAGGGTCTTTAGACCCCCAGGAGGGAGGATGCCCCCCCCCTCCCCTCTTCTGGAAGTTTGGTGAGGCGCAGCACCGGATGCCTCTTTCGGAAGAGGGCAATTGCGAAGTCTTTCACAGTATTGTGAAAGAGGCATGATGACTCATACGGAGTGAGTTTCACTTCACTCGGAGTTTTGAGAGGGAATGTCACAATCGCTGACTGACCCTTGACCTGAGGAAGAGGTTTCAAGGGATTTCGCAATCGCACAATCTGGAAATGACGTGTCGACCTTAGAAGTGACCTTTGACAAGAACACACGTCCTCCCTCTCTGCTGGTCAGCGACAGACTGAAAGATCTTATCAGCGTGATGTAGTTAAAGCGCCCTCTGGCGAATTTTGATGAAGTGCTGCCATCTATCGGCATTTTTTTCCCAAAAGAATTTAATGTTTCACTGGTCAGGAGCTGGATTCGAACTTGGATCCAGCTGATTACAAGCCGCGCGTCTTACCGCCGTGCCACAGCACCCGTGCAATATAGAAAGTTATCTTCGAAGTGTACCTTATCAGCAGAAGTTAGATTATTTTTCGAAGTTCATTCGAATCGCTCGGTGAATAGCGATGTGTTTTAAAACAGAATGCTACGGAGTGAATATAAAATTGTGTATTATAACACTATGATTTTTTAAAACAAATTGTGTTCAGTGAATAGGATTCGACCATTCTAAGTGAGTGTATGTTATTTTACACCACATCAACACTTTTAAAATCTATTACAAGTTTGGCTTAAAACCCTTTTTTTTTTTTTTTAAATAAATCTGACAACGTATATGACTATTATAATAACGAAATGATTTCAAATGTTTAAAAATATAATAGATTACGGATTTACAGTGGACACACAAATTGTGTTCAGTGAATAGGATTCGACCCTTTTAAATGTTGTGGATTTAAAAACAAATGTATGCACAATATATTTGACAACCTTTAAAATAGTGCATTTAGTTAAAATGAAGTGAACAAGATTTGACCATTCTAAGTGTGTGTGTGCGATTTTTTAAAAATAAATCTAACAGTATATACGACTAATAACGAAATGATTTTTTTTCTTTTTATAAAAATAATAATGAAAATTAGAACTCACAGAACGACCTCTTCACAGCTTCGCGTCTACGCTACAAATGAGTGAGGCACTCTCATTACGCTATTAAAAATTAGGTCTTATCTATAATGACATCAACAGTATAAGGTGTTGCCACCTATTTTTTCTAATAATATATTTCTAGTAACTGGATACTTCAACGGTCTGATTTACTACACGTAATCTGAAACACATCACTTTAATGATATTGTGCATTGAATATGATTTGACCATTTTTTTAAAGTGGTGGGTGTAATTGAAATATCGAAGTTTAGAATTTAACAAGCTAACGAATTTTCACCCCCAAAATTTTAGCATTCAGTTTATATAAAACACAATGAATATGATATAACCATTTTAACATTGTAATTTTTACTACCATTATAGAACTTAGAAGTGAGTGTACATTATTTTTCCCTGACACAAACACTTTTAAAATCTATTGCAAGTTTGACTTAAAACCTTTTTTTAAAAATAAATCTAACAACGTATATGACTATTATAATAACGAAATGATTTCAAATGTTTAAAAACAAATTGATTATGGATTTCCAATGAACACACAAAAATTGTGTTCAGTGGACACACAAATTGTGTCAAGTGAATAGCATTCAACCCTTTTGTGTGTTGTGTATCTAAAAATTAATGTATTACTACATTGTACTTAGGCATTTTCAAAAATGGTGCGACAAGCTACTCACTCCACACAATCTGAAAAGAAAGATAAAAGTTTCCATTAGAAAATATATGTTATTAAAAACTGTTACATATTATAAATTATATAAAGTGTTAGAAAAAGTGGGAAATGTTAGTAGAAGAAGAAGAAAAAGTTTGTGTGATTCCGACAGCCCCATGAGGTGTCACACCCTGTCACTACGCTCTTTAAGGGCAGCGTTCCCCACCAGTCTGAAATGGTTTTTTTTATTAATTTAAATTGTAATTTTATTTTACAAGTTTCATAAAGAATTTTAATCTTTATTGTTTTTAAAAACATTTTAAAATAAGTAAAGTTAAATTCAGATACTTGTAATTTTACAAGATAAAATTTTATAATGAATTTTAATCTTTATTGTTTTTTTAAAAACATTTTAAAATAAGTAAAGTTAAATTCAGATACTTGTAATTTTACAAGACAAAGTTTTATAAAGAATTTTAAAATAAATCTGAATTTTTAAATTCAGATACTTGTAATTTTACAAGATAAAGTTTTATAAAGAATTTTAAAATAAATCTGAATTTTTAAATTGAGATGCATGTAATTTTACAAGACAAAGTTTTAAAAAAAATAAATCTGAATTTTTAAATTCAGATACTTGTAATTTTACAAGATAAAGTTTTAAAAATTAAATCTGAATTTTTAAATTCAGAAATTTATATTTTCTACTTTACAAGATAAAGTTTTATAAAGAATTTAAACTTAGCTGTTTTTAAACAGTGAAAAATTAATTTTAAATGTAAAGTAGTACACTTTCAAACTGGCAGGCCTATTTCCCAAACATTAAACATAAAAATGTTTTAACATAAAAATGTTATATCAGTGGAAATAAAATCTTTCCACAGTACATAGATTTTTTTTTCTTTTCTTCTTTCCATTTTTTTTTTTTCCAATGCAGTTGGATTTTTTTTTATTTCCATATATATATATTTTTTCCATATTTTTTTTTTTTTCTCAATTTTTACTTTTTTTTTTCAATTTTTACTTTTTTTTTCTATTTTTTTTTTTTTCATATCTCTATATCTTGCTTTGGTCTTCATCTTTCTTTCTTTGCTCTTCTCTTTTAATTTTGTGGTGGCCGTAAGCATAAGTATGCACGCCATCGTCCATTATGTAGCGTTTATCATCGTACGGAGAGAGTGACACCTTACACTGTTTTAGAGTGTATAATTTGTGACACTCACTCCCGATGCGATACTGAACGTGACGTGCAACTTTTTTATCAGTAAGACAACTTTTGTACATTTCATGTCTCAGTTGCTTACTGATAACTGATCGGGAGACCCCCTTTGCTGTCTTTTTTGTACCACTAACTGCCAATAGTGAGTACATTTTAGACCTGAGCCCCACAAACTCAAGTCCCGGCTGCGCGTTCAGTTCATCCTTGAAACAACCAATCTTCTTTTTATTAACACCACTGAATGCCGGATGGTTCACGGGGAAATCAGAGGTGTCAAAGAGATGGCTGTTTTTCTGCATGTCCTGATAAAAATCACGACACTGCACCTCATAGGTTAAAGAATCAGTGTCAGTGAATAGTAACACAGCCTTTGCTCCATAGTACTTTTTCATGTAGCCATAATGAAATGTGTACATATGGAGTTTGCTCAGCTCCAGAATGGTGAATCCAACGTAAATCAGTCTATTAAAGACAATGCAGTTCTTCACCCGCTCAACCCCAACCAAGTCTTCATCAAAAATTTTGAAGCGCTTGAATGTAGGCGCCGCCACGAGCTTTTCACCCCGCCGCGTGTCGGTGACCAAATCTACATTAACTCTGTTACGCAGATTTTCCATTGATTTTCCGTATACGGCGTTGTTCATGAGCTTGAAGAAGTCCTTCTCAAACCCCGATTGAGACCTCTTCCTCTGCTCAGTGTTGAAATCGATGTACGATCTCAACCAGGACCGCTGATGGAAGCGAAGGACTTTGTGCACAGATGTTACGTGCAGCCCCAGTTCCAGGTACATTTTCAAACATCTATAATGTACCACATAATTTTTCTTATTGCAGAGGTTTGGGACAAGTTTTTCTTGTTCTTGGAACTGGGGAACTCCAAGCTCCTCCATGATCTTTACCGTATACGGCGAGACATCTTCCTCTCGAATCAACATTCTTTCTGGCGCAACAGGGTAATCATTATGGAGATCATGAAGTTCTGGCGGGTACTCCAAGTCGACCTCCAAAATGTAGCCAACCGATGCATGGTCGGGGCAAGACAGGATCCAAGCCTCTGTCGCAATCGTGGGTGACACCCACTCAAACTTTCCATATGGAAGGGGCTGAGACATAGCCCACCCGTACAAATTGTTGGCATCCAAATACATAATATACTGGGTGGGCTGTGCAGGGTCATACTTCGCCATGTAAGGATTATTTGCATGTGCCAAACGCTTCGTAATGACAGACACACCACCCCTGATACCACGCTCAATGAAGAGATGCTGGTCAATCTCTGTCATTAGATCGAGGGGCTGCTTGCACATCTTGAGAGCAGCCTGCCATGCCAAGCCGGGTGCTGTCATCAGGTGGACACAATCCAACCCACAGTACTCCCTGCACAGGTGTCGAAACTGCTGAAATACGTCGGCCAACAGAAGAACATCACTTTTAACGTAGAGGTCGTGGTACTCCCCTAATGTTTTCAAGTTGAATGTTCTCCATACATTCTGAGCATGAGCATAATCGTCAGCGGTGGGGGTCTCATCCGTCAGAGTGCTATAAAAAGCCGAGAGTGGAGGTAATACCTGCTCATCGAATTTCGCCAACGAATTCATGTACTCGTAAGGGTACACTCCCTTGCGAAGCAGCAGCTCAAAATGGATGGGGATGTTTGCCTTCATGATCTTGAATTTATCAACTGGTAAATTGGCCACTAACTTCTCCAAGGAAGCATTCATGAATTGGAGGCTATCGATGAATTGCAGCCTCACACTCTCCTTTCCCTCATACAGGGAGATGGAGATATATCTCTCCATATTTTGTGGAATGACCTCTAAGCTGTGGTCTTTCAGCTTTCCAAGCCCCGACATTAAGAGGTGCGAATCATAGTTTTTCAAATTGTGAAACACTACAGGGACACTCTTGCGTAACTTGTATCTAAGATTACAATTCGAGTGTGCTGCACCCCTATAGTTTCCAACAATGTGACAATGATCGCGAACCTTCATAATGTACCGGTCACCGTCCTTTGCAAAGGCCCTCTTACACAGATAGCAGTGGGATGCGCTGTTGAAGGCCAGTGCTTCACTCCTGGTAAGACGCATAGGTGCTATGCTATTAAAACGAACGGCCAGTTCGTCTCTTTCCAAGAGCATCCTCTGCAGAAAATGGGTTACGGCGTCAGGGCCCCGATAGCAATACACGGGCTTGTGTGATTCGCCTTGGGGTCCCACGGCGATGTATGCGTAGCCGCAAGCCTCATGATGGGCTACCTTTTCTACAAAGGACCGACTATCGCTAGGCTGTGCGCTGGGCACTTCTACCAAAAGCGACTCAAAATCGGCATATATCACGAACGGGACCGGGTGTTGATACTCCAAATTGGAGAACTTTAAACAACTTTTCTCGAGGCTTGGCATCTCAACACGTTGCGGTGCGTGCTATTTGCAGTAGGGAGTGTGTGCCACGAGTAAATCTTCTCGGGAGAAGCGGTGGAGGCACCGATAACATACGTGAGAAGCAGCATGATGATTAGCTAAATCCCCCAGAAGTCTCGACATACTGCGGATCAGGCAGTAATGTTGTTGTTTATCCTGACTTATGAGGAGAAGGTTAATGCAGTCTGCATCGTCTCTTGCAGATACGTGCAGAGGAAACACTTCTTCATCCTCATAGCCGAAAACATTAATCCGGCAGTTGTTCAGCTTCTCTAGGGTACCAACCTTACTCACGGGTACCGGGCACTCCACATTCCCCAGGTTTATCTCATGCTCCCTAGGCAAATAATGAGTCATACGCCAAGGTTTTTCAGACCAATGCAAATTGAGTCTGTGAGCAAGAAGGCACCACACAAAACACTTCTGGTCGCTGTTTTCAATATTTAAGAGTGCTTTTTTAGCCGCAAGTTTGGGGGGCAGGGGCAGATAGCTTGCGGGGCGAAGAGGCCTGTACTTGCCCACGCAAACATCCATCTTCATCACATGATCCAAAGACCACCCCGACCCCAACTGTTGGTAGTCCTCGAAAGCACTCTGAATCTTCAGGTACCCCTCACTCACATGTTGCTCAATCGTGTGAGAAATCAGGTCAATTCCACACCTACTATGAAAGTAGGCCGTCGTGCTCTCTTCCTCCCCCTCAGAATTCAGTCGGACCATCTTTGCGTAGAGGACCAGGTACCATTTAATCTGATTTGCCGAGAGTTCTTCACTCAACAAGGCAATCAGTGGTACACGCATCTCTTCTAACGTCATTGTTAGATCCTGTCGATTCTCCTCGGTGGGCTCCAAAGTGTGGGTCGTGAAAACGCCCAAAGCTCGCTGTGAGCGACGAAGAGCTCTCATCGCCTGGGTGCTTCGTTTCTTTGCTATTTTGTCAACGTCGGCCGTCTTGCGTTTCACGCCCTTGGAGGAAGGGTGAGGGTGACACGGCGAATATGCTGTAACAGCACGTCGCGTCGTGTGAATGCTTCATCACACAGTTCGCACTTGTGCTGTACAGTATTGTGGTGTCGCCTCGTGTGGCGAAGGAAGTCCATTCGGGACAAAAACGCTTCACCACACACACCACAATCTAAACTTGCTTCATGCATTTTAGCATGTCGTACCATATCGCTTTTTCGAGTGAAAGCCATCTGGCAGACTTCACATACAAAGGGTTTTACCCCCGTGTGGGTCTTCATATGTTGCATCAAATTCCGCTTCTGCGTAAAAGACTTGTGGCAGGTGGGACATATCTATAAAATAGACAAAATGTCCATATTAGTTTTTTTTTCTATAAAATTCCTAAAAACACACTATAAAATCGCGAGTCAGCTGTTTTTTTTTCTTTGATTGCAATTCCTCTAAAAGAAATAACAGTTTCTGTAATAGAATACGATACAATCCTATACTCCCAGAAACAGCCAATTTTCCCCTTCCAAAAGGTGAAATAAAATAACTTACGTGAATACCACTAGGTCCAGCCTTTCCCACCACGGTCGGTGCTGCCACAGGTAGTACACCAACTTTAGAAGCTTCCACAACGGGTGCTGCATTGGCTTCCACAAGGGGTGCTGCCACAGGCAATGCCGCAGGCAATACACCAGCTTCCACAGTCATACCCTAAATATTAAAAACACAGAACATGTAAAAGAGTGAAATGTGTATGAAGCTAATTTTTGTGTTGTACATTTTAAAAGTTTTTGTGTTATGAATGATAACAGAATTTATTGGGATGATTATGTTATGAATTTTTAAAAATGTATCTTTATTTTTAATTCGAAAACATTTTGAACTCACTTTTGAAACAACCATCATTGTGGTAAATTCGTTTGTCGATATTTTAATAGAGAGGAGCAAATTAAAAGGACGTCTTTCCTAGCGCAAGTCTCGAGTCAAAGTGAGCTCCACGTAGCATGTATAGTGGGCGGAAACCTTATCTGGTTTGTCACGTGATTCCATACGTGGAATCTTGTGATTTGCTAACAAGATGTCACGTGATTCCATACGTGGACCTTGTGATTCGCTAACAAGATGTCATGTGATACATCACATGATATGATAAGAAATATCATGTGATATGTCACGTGATTTACAGATAAGGAATGTCATGTGTCACATGATTTATAGATAAGAAATATCACGTGACATGTTACGATAAGGGATATTATTTAGATAAGAGCTCATTCATTCAACGTTTGTTCTCCTAGAAGGTTGTCGTTGCTTATTTTTAAAAATGTCTATCTTTTTTAAACGCGAGAAGTTGAATGTAGAATATGTTCGCGAATTTTATTCGGTAAATGTAGCCGATTTAATTTTTCAAGAGTTGAAAAGTCTGCCCTTTCAACAATCACAAGGGGTGGTGCATGGTCGTCCATACCAACCAGCTCAAAAAGTATATGCATTTGGAGACACTGGAAACAGCTCTGAGGAATGGACACCTCTCTTATCGGAGATAAAATCACGTGTGGAAGAACATATGGGATGCAGCTACAATTTTGTGTTAGTAAACCACTATGTGGATGGACATGCTAAAATAGGACAACACAAGGACAATGAATCCTCCCTATGCTCTAAAACACCTATAGCGGCTCTCAGTTTCGGTGCTACGAGATCTATCATTTTCGAAAGAAAAGGACAATCTCCTCTAAGTATTCCAATTCAACACGGATCGCTTTATGCGATGCATGCGCCAACCAACAAATTCTATTCTCATGGAATTGCTGCGGAACCCGAAGTCTCAGAAGCTAGAATAAGTCTAACATTTAGAAAAATTCTACCTAAAACGCCTGTACAGAAACGCAAGTGCGAGTTTCCAATGTACGTCCCGCCTGCAGCGCTTTCGCCTATACCTGAAATCGATTGGAGTCATATGCATACTCCATCTATACCTACTACAGATTCGCAAAGTGATTTGGTATCGTCGGCTCTGAACTACGCTACTTCTCAAAGTGGATTGGTTTCGATAGAATTATCCTCATCTAAAAAGTTCCGTTACCATTTGGGCTGTAACATTTACGTTACCGTGCAACATTTTCGAGGAAATGTGAAAGTACACTTTCGTGTCTACAAGATGAATGCTTCTGATCTTATCGTGCCTACCCCTCACGGAGTAACACTCACGCCTAATACGTGGAGTGTATTTTTAAAACGCATTTCAAATATGGACAGTGAAAATTCATCTTTCACAATTAATAATGAACTCTTAGTTTGTGTGTGTGAAAGCAATCTATATTTACAACAATTACCACCTTGCACTGGACAGTTCAAAAAGAAATTAATCTTATTAAATCAGGATAATTTTCATACTCTTCAGTACATTAGTCAAGATGTTACTAATTGTGTTTTGGATCAGTTACTGACAAATATCCTACCTAATTGTATTGTGAAGTATCAAAAACCTGTCGAAGCACTACCGACTTTGCCACCCTATGAATTAAAACGCACTTTAATGCAATGTGTACATAAAAATTTATGTGCAGAGTTGTATAAATTATATCAACGCGAAACATGCAAAAGTCACGGGTGTACCGATTTGAAACACAAGTGCTGTACGCTATCCACTCATATGCAATTTGTGGATTATGAACTACTCGATCACGAACTTTTAATGATAAACATTCAAGAAATTGCTCGAGAGTTTTGTGAAACAAATGAAAACAATATTTCACCTGAATTTTTTAAAAGTCTCACCGTAAAGGACTATTATACAGCGATGATTGCGCTGTTCCATATGTGAAATACAAGTTAGTAGAATATTACTTTTGTAAAAATCTATGTATTATTAAAAATGTTTTTTCTTTAAACGTTGCTTCATTCTTAGTTTTATTTTAAGTTATGTGTTAAACTCATTATTTATTTGAATTTAAAAGTGTTATTAAAACCACATACTAAAATGTTGATATAAAAAAATTATAGTTGAAAGATATAATTTTTGGAAGCCCACACAAATCTATCACTAAAAAAAAAATGATTCCACTCCGATGGAAATAACGTTATATTTTTCAAAGTACAATTAAACTGAATGGTTCAATATGTGAAACATTAAAAAAATATGTGTGGGTCCTATTAAATGTTTTAATAAAGTCAGCGGTGGCTTCGCTCAGATGGAGTGTGAATGTTTATATTTTTCAAGGTTTAATTCAATTGTTGTGTTTAATTTCAAACTGTATTGAACAATATTTTCACAAATGCGTAAAATTAAAACAAATACATTTTTCAATTAAAAAAATTATTAAAATAACTCACCTGATTTATATCGTCTTTGGTCGTGGGATTGTTTGCACATATAATAGCCATCTCCTCAGTTGGGATACCGAAGTCGAACTGAAAATCCATAAAAAAAATAATTAATATAAAATTCAAGTGCTAATCGTTAAGTCATATATAATAAATCATAAAATAATGAAAATCAAAATTTTACTTACTTCAAATGCACGGGAGGAAGACATCGTAAATATTGTCGTTATCGTATTTAATTCAAAAGCAAAGCACTGGCTGAAAAAAGAGCAGTTGACCATAGCTCGATAAGAACCGCATTTTATACCCTTTTCCGAGGGGACCTTTGCTTTGTGCTAAACAAACAGCGTCCTCCGAAAAGTCAGAAGCACATGATTTCCGATAAGCTGGAACATTCGATGGCCTTCTAGAAATGGCTAGAATTTGAATAGTTTTATTTTCGAACATAATTCATATCTACTTCTCTGATGTGTTTTATTTACATATATTCTCAATCTTTGGGTCGTCACTGCAATTTAACTAATTATGTGTATTATTTAATGCAGTTAAACTCCATTTAATTAAATATTAGTGATTAAATATTAGTATATATGTAACAGTTCGAAATAAGATGTATTTTCTAGTGGAAACTTTCTTTTCAGATTGTGTGGAGTGAGTAGCTTGTCGCACCATTTTTGAAAATGCCTAAGTACAATGTAGTAATACATTAATTTTTAGATACACAACACACAAAAGGGTTGAATGCTATTCACTTAACACAATTTATGTGTCGACTGAACACATTTTGTGTGTCCACTGAACACAATTTTTGTATGTTCATTGGAAATCCATAATCTATTATATTTTTAAACATTTGAAATCATTTCGTTATTATAATAGTCATATACGTTGTTAGATTTATTTTTAAAAAAAGGTTTTAAGTCAAACTTGCAATAGATTTTAAAAGTGTTTGTGTCAGGGAAAATTAATGTACACTCACTTCTAAGTTCTATAATGGTAGTAAAAATTACAATGTTAAAATGGTTATATCATATTCATTGTGTTTTATATAAACTGAATGCTAAAATTTTGGGGGTGAAAATTCGTTAGCTTGTTAAATTCTAAACTTCGATATTTCAATTACACCCACCACTTTAAAAAAATGGTCAAATCATATTCAATGCACAATATCATTAAAGTGATGTGTTTCAGATTACGTGTAGTAAATCAGACCGTTGAAGTATCCAGTTACTAGAAATATATTATTAGAAAAAATAGGTGGCAACACCTTATACTGTTGATGTCATTATAGATAAGACCTAATTTTTAATGAGAGTGCCTCACTCATTTGTAGCGTAGACGCGAAGCTGTGAAGAGGTCGTTCTGTGAGTTCTAATTTTCATTATTATTTTTATAAAAAGAAAAAAAATCATTTCGTTATTAGTCGTATATACTGTTAGATTTATTTTTAAAAAATCACACACACACACTTAGAATGGTCAAATCTTGTTCACTTCATTTTAACTAAATGCACTATTTTAAAGGTTGTCAAATATATTGTGCATACATTTGTTTTTAAATCCACAACATTTAAAAGGGTCGAATCCTATTCACTGAACACAATTTGTGTGTCCACTGTAAATCCGTAATCTATTATATTTTTAAACATTTGAAATCATTTCGTTATTATAATAGTCATATACGTTGTCAGATTTATTTAAAAAAAAAAAAAAAAAAGGTTTTAAGCCAAACTTGTAATAGATTTTAAAAGTGTTGATGTGGTGTAAAATAACATACACTCACTTAGAATAGTCGAATCCTATTCACTGAACACAATTTGTTTTAAAAAATCATAGTGTTATAATACACAATTTTATATTCACTCCGTAGCATTCTGTTTTAAAACACATCGCTATTCACCGAGCGATTCGAATGAACTTCGAAAAATAATCTAACTTCTGCTGATAAGGTACACTTCGAAGATAACTTTGTATATTGCACGAGTGCTGTGGCACGGCGGTAAGACGCGCGGCTTGTAATCAGCTGGATCCAAGTTCGAATCCAGCTCCTGACCAGTGAAACATTAAATTCTTTTGGAAAAAATATGCCGATAGATGGCAGCACTTCATCAAAATTCGCCAGAGGGCGCTTTAACTACGTCACGCTGATAAGATCTTTCAGTCTGTCGCTGACCAGCAGAGAGGGAGGACGTGTGTTCTTGTCAAAGGTCACTTCTAAGGTCGACACGTCATTTCCAGATTGTGCGATTGCGAAATCCCTTGAAACCTCTTCCTCAGGTCAAGGGTCAGTCAGCGATTGTGACATTCCCTCTCAAGACTCAGAGTGAAGTGAAACTCACTCCGTATGAGTCATCATGCCTCTTTCACAATACTGTGAAAGACTTCGCAATTGCCCTCTTCCGAAAGAGGCATCCGGTGCTGCGCCTCACCAAACTTCCAAAAGAGGGGAGGGGGGGGCATCCTCCCTCCTGGGGGTCTAAAGACCCTCTGAGAGGGTCCACTCCAAAGAGGCATCCTCCCAAAGAGGATCCTCTCAAAGAGGGACCCTCCTCCCAAAGAGGGCCTCTCCTCCTGTGCTGCGCCTCCCCTCTTTGGACTGGTACGCCCCTTTTATAACTACTCCTATTATTTTTATACGCAATCGAATGTTCAGAACCCCCCTAAATTTTCGAATGAAATTTTGAAAAAATCGTCAAAAAATCAAAACCGCAAATAGACGTTTCTTATGTAATTTTTCACTAGAAAACGATTGACATAAATTTTAGAACGCTAACGTGGACCGTTCTCGAGATATTGCACATTTTTCAAAAATATTATCAAAAAGTCATATAAAATAGAAAAAAAATATTTCCTATTGAGAAACATGTTCACTTTTCATATGTAATATCATGCGATAAATTGGGTGACATCATTTTCGTGGATCTAGCTCGTTTCATTCATGAAAAAAGATACTTTGAGTAATACTTTTGTATTTGAACGCCAATAGTCATTTATCTGCTGTAAGAACAACTTATTTCTTCGTCCATAACGATTGGCGAGATTTTGGCGGTATGTCGCCAACTTGGCGACTTTTTTAAATGTTGCCAAATTAACGAAAATCTCGCCAAATGCATAAAAATGACGCTAAATCAATGAAAATGACGACTAATTGTCGAAAATTCAATATCTTGGAAAGAATATAAGTATCTACTATAAGAAAAACCTATTTTTTTTATTGTAAAAGTAGTAAATTCATTACATTATATAAGGAAAGTCATGTGTTGCCCACATCAGATTTTTTCCTCTTATGTTGCAGTGATTCATCAACAGGAAATTTAGCCAAGTGGGGTCGGTGTGGTCCAAGGGTTATTAAGTAACTGCGTTGATTGTCGTTTTGGATTTTGCTTCTATTTCCTGGATCGTGATCGATTTTATCATCCATAACATTTACATTGGACACACAGCCTCTCTGAGTAGACATGCCTAGGAGCACTTGCTGGCAATCATTTCGTAGAGATATGGCAATGCTAGAAATTTCGGCTGCAGTATCAGATGTCTCAATAAGAATAAATTCTTCATTAACGACATCTGATTGTTTTGCTTTATTTATCATAGTTTCGTAAATAACCTGCTAGGTGAGATAAGATTCCTATGCATCTGAACCAAGACGGTGATGTAAAGTTTATTGAAACTTTGTAATTGAAACGGATCATAAAAAACTTGATTGTATGACATGATGACATATATATTTTATTATCGTCATTTCTTTTCCTGTTGCACATTTATGGCTGAATCCCGTCCCAATTTTCCTGATATATTGCCGAATGCCGACGGCCACTAAAATTTTGCCGAGAAACTTAATTAATAGTTTTCATTGGGGTTGCTTCACCTCCTATACCCCCCCCCCCTTAATGCCACCCCTGGTTGTGACAAGATTATTTATTCTTAGTTCTAAATCTGATATATTTATGCTGCCTTTATATTTTTGGTCGTTAAAGTGGAAAATTTAATTTTATTGATAGGAGATTAATTTAAATTTTTTTTATGGTGGAATATTTTAAATTGAGCAATGCAATTTGAGTTCGGTTTGGTTTTAAAATTTAAATGGGGATGATATTTTGTTTAAAGTAATTTGATATACTAGGCTGTTAGTGAATTTAAATGCATCACTTACACGTATACACAATGAGATATATTGATGGATTTTTAATTGTGGTATTTTTTTCTGGGGGGGGGGGGGGGGGTCAAAAAAGATTCACAACCTTAGTGAGGACTCATAACCCTCGGTCCCTTGTGTTAATTTTTTTTTATGAGAATTTTTTAGAGTTCTAGATACACGGATATGGTATTGAGATATGATATTGAGAATTATTGATGTTGATCAGAGTGCAAGATGTTGCGCCATATTTATTGGAATCGCGTTTATTGATATTATTGTAAAATGATGCATAATGTCATTTTAGTGTATACTAGCAGCGATTACCCGACGATGCTCGGGATTGACCATGCAAAACTTTGATAAAAATTACACCGGAACATATAGGGCCGTGAATCTTATACATTGTTTTTTCACTGTGAAAGATGGAAATTCATTGTATTATGTAAGAAAAAAAAACATTGCATTATATAAGTCATAGCTGCATAATTAAATAACCTTTTTTTAACATAGTTGAAAAGTGTTTATGACTTTGTTCATTCTGTTTGTCTGTTCGTCAGCATTGTGGCGTAGTGGGTAGATCGCACCCAAGTGATTCACCTACCAAATTTTATGAAATTCTGTCCATTAGTTTTTGAGTTAAAGTGGATACATACATACCACAGACAGACATACACACAGACATACACACAACCACACACACAGACATACACACAACCACACACACAGACGTCACGCTAAAAATAGTTTTTTCGTTTTGTAGAGTGCTCGAAACTTGTAGATCCGTCGAAAACTCGAGTTGCGATTTTCGGCATGATTCCAATACTTTCCCTATACAGTACCACGTATTGCAGGGAAAGTAAAAATCTGATGTGGGCAGCACATGACTTTCCCTGCAGAGTTACAGCCACGTTCTCTTTATTTTAATTAAATTTAATTCACTTTTAATTCAATTTTCGTTCTTATTTGGCGACTGGATTTATTTTCAAAGGCGGAGTAGATAAAATACGAATAAACTAAAATATCTCGAGAACGGCTAGTCTTAAGTGTAATGGGGTTGGTCTTATTCTTTTCTTCGGTAAAAGTTACGTATAAAACAAGCATTTAATGGATATACTTGAACATACGTAGTATTTTATTTTAGATTTTGGCGATTTTTGTGGGCCATTTCGCAAAAAAAGGCAGGTTATTTTCTTTCGAATCGTACCAAAATCTAATCGGCACCAAGGTAACCCACAAGCGACATATATACCGAATTTTGGGAATTTCGGTTTTTCAGCTAGAGTGGATACAAACAATTTTGCGGGCAATTTCGCAAAAAAGGCGGGTTTTTTTTTTTTTTTATCCCGAATCGTACTCAAAAGTAATCAGCACCACATTCGCCCACAAGTGACTAACCAACCAAAATTTATGAAATTCGGTCAATTAGTTTTTTTGTTAGGGTGGATACAAAATGTGCGCAGACACACAGACGTCACGCTAAAAATAGATTTTCCGCATTCTAGAGATCTCGAAACGCATAGATCCGTCGAAAACTCGAGTTGCGATTTTTGGCATGACTTCAATACTTTCCCTATACATTACCATGTATTGCAGGGAAAGTAAAAATCTGAAGTGGGCAGCACATGACTTTCGCTGCAGACTCAAATTCATTTTTTTCTTTATTTCTTTAATAAATCATTAAATTGAGTTTAATTGCATAAAATACCACTAAATTTGCATTTTTAATTCAATTTCTGTAATTATTTGGCAATTGGACATTTTTCCAAAAGTGGCATAATTAAATGCGAAAAATCTTCATTGAAAATTACGTATTAAACAAGCATTTAATTGATATATTTGAACATACGTATAGCTTTTTTTAGATTTTGGCGATTTTTGAGGGCCATTTCGTAAAAAAAGGCAGGTTGTTCTTTTCCGAATAATACCAAAATATAAGCAGCACCAGAATAACCCACAAGTAATTTATCTACCAAATTTTGTGAAATTTGGTCCATTAGTATTTTAGCTAGAGTAGATACATGAAATTTTTACTGACCATTTCGAAAAAAAGGCCGGTTTTGTTTTTATGAATCGTACCAAAAACTAATCAGCACCAGGGTCATACCCAAGTGACTTACCTACAAAATTTTATGAAATTCGGTCTATAAGTTTTTAAGTTAGAGTGGATACATACATTGCACAGACACACAGACAGACACACACACAGACGTCATGCTAAAAATAGTTTTTTCATATTCTAGAGGTCTCGAAACGTGTAGATCCGTCGGAAACTCGAGTTGCGATTTTCGACATGATTCCAATACTTTCCCTATACATTACCATGTATTGCAGGGAAAGTAAAAATCTGATGTGGGCAGCACATGACTTTCCCTGCAGAGTTACAGCCACGTTCTCTTTATTTTAATTAAATTTAATTCACTTTTAATTCAATTTTCGTTCTTATTTGGCGACTGGATTTATTTTCAAAGGCGGAGTAGATAAAATAGTAGATAGGAAAAGTAAAATTTTCTATCTTCTTCAACTTGACAAGAAGGTCACTCGAAAACTGTAATAGCTTTTTTTGAATAATAAATATAGGTCTTAACACTAAATTTTCTAATACATAATTTTTTAGTTTACTATTTATACTTATTTTTTACAGTTTCGAAGATATTACGAATGAGGTTAGAAAAAATAATCTTTTAATAAGATTTTTTGAAAAAAAAAAAAAGTTCTAAATATTAAAATTGTACTTATATATTCATAAGCTGGACCCTATTGTCGATAAAATAATAAAAATTATTTACATTTTTATCTATTATGTTCGGGGTATATACGTCTAAAGTGTTTACACTTTCCATAAAGCTCTGTTTTACCACCAGAGGAACCCCATAACCATATACTGTGTCATACCCCATAAATATGTCATTCACATACCATTAATGTAAAACATACCATTAATGGTAAAAATGTGTAAACTACTACACATTTTTACTGTGCTTTCAGGTAGGTCGGACGGTCTGGGTTTCAACAACAACATTTTTACTGTGGGCGCGGTAGCCCATTGGTTAGCGCGCTGGAGTTGCACTCGGTAGGCCCGGGTTCGATTCCAGCCACAGCCAAAACTACCGCCGTGTTCACGCGGAGCACGATCACGTGTTGGTCCGTAAGTCCTTCCGAGAGGTTGGTGGTAGGGGAAGGAGGGTACGGTCCCTGTGGATGCCTCCCCCACTGGGTTCCGCTCTAAATTGGGTGGCACTTCCCGATCGTCCAAACAGTTACCTTACACCTTTCTGGTAGGTCGGACGGTCTGGGTTTCAACAACAACATTTTTACTGTGCCAACGGCCGTACTTAGCTGAAAACACCGGTTCTCGTTAGATCACCGAAGTCAGGCAGCATCGGGCGCGGTTAGTACTTGGGTGGGTGACCACCTGGGTTATGCTCCAGTTACGTGACGTTTACGCATATCACCTTGCCTTAAACAACACCATCATCACGAATTGGCGAAGTTTTTCCACGTAGCGATGCCTTAGTACTTGGGTGGGTGTCCACCTGGGAACACCGCGTGCTGTTGGCACATTTCGGACGCGGTAGCCCCTGTGGTTTGCGCGTTGGATTTGCATGCTGCCACAACTGCCGCCGTGTTCATGCGGAGTACGATCACGTTAAACATGTGGATCCGTAAGTCCTTCCGAGAGGTTGGTGGTAGGTGAAGGAGGGTACGGTCCCTATAGATGCCTCCCCCACTGGGTTCCGGTCTAAATTGGGTGGCACTTCCCGGCCATCCAAACAGTTACCTTACACCTTTCTGGTAGGTCGGACGGTCTGGGTCTCAACAACAACATTTTTACCGTAGTCACTAGCTAACGTTCTAAAGATGTTGAAACCCAGACCGTCCGACCTACCAGAAAGGTGTAAGGTAACTGTTTGGACGGTCGGGAAGTGCCACCCAATTCAGACCGGAACCCAGGGGGGAGGCATGCACAGGGACCGTACCCTCCTTCCCCCACCACCAACCTCTCGGAAGGACTTTCGGACCCACATGTTTAACGTGATCGTACTCCGCATGAACACGGCGGCAGTTTTGGCAGCGGCTGGAATCGAACCCGGGCCTACCGAGTGCAACTCCAGCGCGCTAACCAATGGGCTACCGCGCCCCCACGTTCTAAAGATGTATATGGGGGCGCGGTAGCCCATTGGTTAGCGCTAGAACGTATACATTTACAAGCAAATTCTGCAGTGTATATACGAGTGAGAAGGGAAAGGTACATAACGAATTTTCTTAAAAGAACTTGTGCATATGCACTGACTTATAAACATTAAGCACGCAATGCAAATTTCCATTTTTCGAAAGCGTATTTAAATTTGAGTGGTTGAAAATAGCTGCGAATGTAGATGGCAGTATGCAAATATCGTATGTTACAGCCATTCACGATTGACTGTCCGGATATATGCTAATTAGGCAGTCGCTGAAGACGCCAGCATTCTGAAGGGTTTGAGGAGGTGCATTTAAATGCTGATACGACGTGCTTATAACTTCTGTAGGATTATTTTTGATTGAATTCGTACTTCTATGGCTGAAAGAAGACGAATGACAGATAGTGAGCGCTGTCGAACGCATTGAAGTATGACAGTCCATCAAGGAGGTTGCCATTTTTTTTGGCGTTGATCATTCGGTAATTTGTCGATTATTGAAACAATTCCAAACAAGTGAAACAGTTATCCGGAGACTTGAGCCCGGTCGTCCAAGGGTTACCACCCCCTCTGATGATCGGTATATTGCTATAATAACCAAGCAGAATCGACGAGCGACCTTCACAACTGTTACATACATGGTTGCAGCGGCACTTGGTAAGACGATATCTGCCAGTACTGTGAGCCAAAGGCTCCACGTGAAGGGACTGCATGCTCGAGTACCACGTTTTTGTGTTCCACTAACCGTCCAAGCCAGAGGGCAAGATTAAAGTGGTGTCGTCAACATGTCAATTCAATTGGACTGTTTCAGATTGGTGCAACGTCCTGTTTACGGACGAGTCTAGATTTGTCCTGGAATCAGATGATAAGCGTGTAAGGGTCTGGAGAGAATGAGGCACACGCAATCGGGCCAAGAACATCATCGAACATCACGCATTCAAAGGTGGCAGCGCCATAGTGTGGGCTGGAATTTCAATGGGATATCGCACAGAGCTGCACATCTTTAAAGGCGATTCTGTGACGGTTTCGTGGTATTGGGATGAAGTTTTAGATCCCATTGCAAAACTCTACGCTGCAGCAGTTGGTCCTGATTTCCTCCTTATGGACGATAATACTCATCCCCATTGAGCTAACATCCTTGACGAATACCTGGAAAGTGAGGGCATTTCTCATATGGTGTGGGCTGGAATTTCAATGGGATATCGCACAGAGCTGCACATCTTTAAAGGCGATTCTGTGACGGTTTCGTGGTATTGGGATGAAGTTTTAGATCCCATTGCAAAACTCTACGCTGCAGCAGTTGGTCCTGATTTCCTCCTTATGGACGATAATACTCATCCCCATTGAGCTAACATCCTTGACGAATACCTGGAAAGTGAGGGCATTTCTCATATGGTGTGGGCTGGAATTTCAATGGGATATCGCACAGAGCTGCACATCTTTAAAGGCGATTCTGTGACGGTTTCGTGGTATTGGGATGAAGTTTTAGATCCCATTGCAAAACTCTACGCTGCAGCAGTTGGTCCTGATTTCCTCCTTATGGACGATAATACTCGTCCCCATCGAGCTAACATCCTTGACGAATACCTGGAAAGTGAGGGCATTTCTCGTATCGAGTGGCCGGCGTATTCCCCCGACCTTAATCCCATTGAAAACCTTTGAGATGCCCTCGGGCATGCTGTCTCTGCACGTTTACCTCCTCCAGCCACTCTGAGAGTTGGAAACTGCCCTATTGGAGAAATGACTATTGCTTGCATCTGCGATGGTTGATCACCTCATTGAAAGCATGGAAAATCATTGTAAAGTTTGTGTGAAGGTTCGGGGTGGTCACATACCATGCTAATGTAAGTTTTGCTTGCCTTTAAACATTTTTTGTTAAAGACCCAAATTTGACGTCATCATATAACTCACGAAAAGTAAATATTTTTTTCATCTTTATACGTAATTCTTGTTTTGTTTAATGCAAACACATTTGCCACTTTCATGTACAATTTTGAGTTAATCAAGGCTTTACTTTTCCATTTTTGTTGATTTTACCGTCTGTTCTTAACTTTTGGAACTCAGTGTATTTTATTGAAAGTGAATAACTTATTTTCTAGCAAATTAAAAATATCACATTTTTATTTTCTCTGGAACACATTGTAATGTATAGGGAAAGTATTGGAATCATGCCGAAAATCGCAGCTCGAGTTTTCAACAGATCTACACGTTTCGAGACCTCTAGAACACGAAAAAACCATTTTTAGCGTGACATCTGTGTGTGTGTCTGTCTGTACAGATTTTGTATCCACTCTAACTAAAAAACTAATTGACCATATTTCATAAAATTTGGTTGACAAGTCTGGTGCTGATTAGTTTTGGGTACGATTCGGGATAAAAGAACCCGCCTGTTTTTGCGAAATGACCCGCAAAAGCCTGTATCTACTCTAGCTAAAAAACTAATGGACCGAATACTACAAAATTCGGTAGATATGTCGCTCGTGGGTTACCCTGGTGCTGATTAGATTTTGGAACGATTTGGAAAACAATAATATGCCTTTTGTTGCAAAATGACCCGCAAAAATCGTCAAAATCTAAAATAAAAATTACGTACGCTCAAATATATCCATTAAATGCTTGTTTCATACGTAATTTTTAACGATAAAAAGAATAAGATCAACCTCATTACACTAGGGCTAGCCGTTCTCGAGATATTTTAGTGTTTTCGTATTTTCTCTACGCCACATTTGAAAATAACTTCAGTTACCAAATGAGAACGAAAATTGATTAAAATTGAATTAAATTTAATAAAAATAAAGAGAACGTTAATATAAGTCTGCAGGGAAAGTCATGTGCTGCCCACATCAGATTTTTACTTTCCCTGCAATATATGGTAATGTATAGGGAAAGTATTGGAATCATGTCAAAAATCGCAACTCGAGTTTTCGACGGATCTACACGTTAAGTCTGCAGGGAAAGTCATGTGCTGTCCATATCAGATTTTTACATTTATTTACATATAATCTCAGAAATTTTATTTTCAAAATATTTACTAATTAAAAGTGGTAGATATTTTAGCGTTTTTGTAATTTACTTGAAGTTATGAATGCCGTACTGTTTATTTACAAAACTAAACTGAAAAATTTGATGTGGGCAGCACATGACTTTCCCTGCAAGCTCAATTTCATATTTACTTTATTTCTTTAATAATTCATTATATTGAGTTTAACTGCACCAAATACCACTAAATTTGCATTTTTAATTCAATTTTTGTTTTTATTTGGTAATTGGACATTTTTTTCGAAATCGGCGTAGCAGAAAAGAAAGAAATCTCAAAGTCCTAATCATCTTAGTCCTAAAGCATAATGGAGTGTGTTATATTCTTTTCCTCATCAAAAATTGGGTATAAAACAAGAATTTAATAATGCATTTGAGCATACGTAGACTTTTTTATTCTTTTAGATTTTTGAGGGCCATTTCGTGAAAAAAAGCAGGTTGTTCTTTTCCGAATTATACTAAGATCTAATCATCACCAGAGTATCCCACAAGTAACTTATCTACCAAATTTTGTGAAATTTGGTCAATTAGTATAATAGCTAGCTTGGATACCTCAAATTTTTGCGGACCATTTCGTAAAAAAAGGCAGGTTGTTCTTTTCAGAATCATACCAATATCTAACCAGCACCAGATTATCCTACAAGTAACTTATCTACTAAATTTTGTGAAATTTGGTCAATTAGTGTTTGTGCTAGAGTGGATACATGAAATTTTTATGGGCCTTTCCGCAAAAAGAGGCGGGTTCTGTTTTTACGAATCGTACCAAAAACTAATCAGCAACAGGGTCACATCCAAGTAACAATGTATGTATCACCCAAGTCCCTACCAAATTTTATGAAATTCGGTCCATTAGTTTTTGAGTTAGAGTGGATACATACATTGCACAGACACACAGACACACACACAGACGTCACGCTAAAATTGGTTTTTTCGTATTCTAGAGGTCTTGAAACGTGTAGATCCATCGAAAACTCGAGTTGCGATTTTCGGCATGATTCCAATACTTTTCCTATACATTACCATGTATTGCAGGGAAAGTAAAAAACTGATGTGGGCAGCACATGACTTTACCTGCAGACTCAAGTTCATATTTTCTTTATTTCTTTAATAATTCATTAGATTGAGTTTAATGGCACCAAATAACACTACATTTGTATTTTTAATTCAATTTTTGTTTTTATTTGCTAATTGAACATTTTTCCAACAGCGGCGTAACAAAAATGCAAGAGGTCTCAAATATCTTGAGAACGGTTGGTTCTAAAGCATAATGGAGTGTGTTATAGTCGTTTCCTCGTCAAAAATTGCGTATAAGACAAGAATTTAATTGATACATTTCAGCATACGTAGTCTTTTTTTTTTTTTTTTTTAGATTTTGGCGGGCCATTTCGTAAAAAAAGGCAGGTTGTTCTTTTCCGAATCATCCCAAAATCTAATCAGTACCAGGGTGTCCTAAAAGTAACTTATCTACCAAATTTTGTGAAATTTGGTCAATTAGTATTTTAGCTAGAGTGGATACATGATATTTTTACGGGTCATTTCGCAAGAAAAGGCGGGTTCTGTTTTTACAATTCCTACCAAAAACTAATCAGAACCAGGATCTTACCCAAGTGACTTACATACCAAATTTTATGAAATTTGGTCCATTAGTTTTTTAGTTAGAGTGGTTACATACATCGCAGAGACAGACGTCACGCTAAAAATGGTTTTTTCGTATTCATAAATTTTGATCGTGTGTCCCCGCCCCCCCCCCCCCCTCCTTCAAAGAAAGAAAAAGGGTGATCTAATGCCAATAAAAAGAGGATTGACAGTCCCCTATCACTTCTTTCCTCCTCCAAAAGAAACAAAACAAAAAGGAGAATAATAAGCATGTACATTCCTTCTTCCATCTGATGAAAACTTTCAAAACAGTTTTTTTTTCAACTTAAATTTTTGTTAAATTATTCCATATTTGATATTCATTTGAGCTATAAAGTTCTGTAAATGTAAATCCTGTAAGCAAATTTACTGTGAAACAAATATTTAAATATATAGATTTCTGGACTAGGGTTCTTTGCGCCATTTGCTAGCACATGTTTACGTTGATTCCGCCAATTCAGTCAAAACAGAGGATGATAGGAAGGGGGGGGGGGGGGATTGTCAGATTAGAACAGTGATTTTAGCCGGCTTAAATGAAATATGGGATAACTAATTTTCTTCATATTGTTTACTAGTGGCCTTTAGCTACCAGGCTAGTCGCTTTTTGAAAATTCTCTTAAAATGCTTTCTTGCTGTAGACTGCATATCTCCGCTACACGTGAAAGTCACGGCCAAGAGTACTCCCATATATAGTTCATATAACAGTTATCGACTGTGTATTTGTCCATGGTCGCCCGTATGGAGGATCGGATACCACCCAAGTGATGGGACCAACTGTTGAGAGAGGAGAAGACATGAAATATGGACAAAAGAGAAAAATAAAATTTGAAGGAGAACTCAGGAATTTGTATGAGCGGCCCTGATCTGACCACTACGCAGTCGGATGCAGTATGCATTATATAAAATATAATGATAACTCCACTCCATGCAATAATGATATGCGGGCTGCGCAGACACATTTAATTCACGTAGCGGATTTACTCCCAATACAGTTCATGCAATAGCTATCGGTTGTGTATCTGACCACGGCCGCCCATAAGGAGGGTCGGACACCACTTAAGTGGTGGGGCCCTCAATAATTTTTTGTGGGAGGAGAAGACATGAAGAATGCCCAAAAGAGGAAAACGAAATATGAAGGGTGACCCAGAAATTTGTATGAGTGGCCTTGACCCCGACCACTAAGCAGACGGATGCAGTAAGCGTTATATATAACATAATAACTCCACTCCATGCAATAACGATTATGGATAAACAGATTGGCCCGTTGCACGACATCTGCATAGCAGGTTTGAAACCAAAATAAATCCTCTTATATTAGCGGACATGTCCGTGGATGTATGCAATAATAATAATAATCAAGCTCATTTGATAATGATGCGCCCGCTTTAGGAACGTATACAGTAGTTGTCGTTTGCATACTATACAGTAGTTGTCGTTTGCGTACTCGCCCGCTACGAGGGTTTGCGGCTCGATATGGACGCTGCACAAACACATGAGCATACGTTGCGAGCACTATTCATAGCTCTGCTCCATGGAATAATAATTAACTTAGCAGCTAAACATTTGCTAATCCCTAGTTCAAAATTTTATACGGTGATTTTATGGAGCTTTCTGGAATTTAATTTAGTTATTGAAATCAAGGTTGTTTTTTTATGTAACCAATATCTAACAATAAACAAATATTTTCAACATTTAAATATATCATATCTCTTAAGATCATCAAGCCTCATTAACTAATGAGAAAATACTAAAAATCAAAATTTAATATTCTCCTTTTTAAATTTAATAAACTCTAAACATATATAAATTCAATACTTGTAATTGCTAATAAACCCAATTGCTCAAGATTATAATTACATTTGATGTAAAAATAGCATTTATTCAATGATAAATTTGTTCTCAACAAAAAAAACCTTTTCATACCTTAGTGGTAGTGGCTTCAGTCCGAAATCGGTTTGAATGAATAACATTTTGTAAAATAAAACTTCAGTAAAGTTCAATAAAACTATTCGATTTTTTCAGATTCATTTAAATTGCTTACAGGATTTCAAAATGCTACAAATTACATGCTAGCTGTTTATAGCTAGCTAGTACTTTAGTTTTCACCACGATTTTATCTGGATACTTCGAGCATAGACTTCAGGTTAAAGCATAAAATTATTTTACTAACTTGTTTTTCAGTATATAAATTAAACTTATCCGACCTGAAATCAACCTGACCTATAATCTATAAACTTGCTTGGCGACACATAAATATGTACTTGGATATGTATATTTTCCTTTCTTTTGTTCAAACCTAACCAATCATTACACATTTTAAGAATCTCAAAGTTCATTTAATGCCCTAATTTTTAAACAAAATAAGATTATCTCATGCACAGATATTTCACAAAGGAGTAAGCCACAGAAGTAGCTGAAGTAATAGTAACATTTTAAGTAAATTACAGCTTTCTCACACATTGGAAAACCCAAGTTAAAATACTAAAATATCGAAATTATACTTCGAAAACAAAGAGTTCGTCCAAAATGCAATTATATACACTTGTAGGGATTTCAAAGAGTTAAATTCTTGTATAATTGTTTACAGGTTTAGTTTTTGAGACAGCATTATAAATTTGAAAAAGGGGGAAATTTTCACTCTTCTTCAACTCGACAAAAAGATTACTCGAAAACTATAAGCACATTTTTAAAATATAAATATAGATTTGGCAACTAAATTTCCTAATACATATTTTTGTCGCTTACTATTTATATCTGTCTTTTATGGTTTCAAAGATATTTCAAGTGAAAATAAGCAAAATGAAAGAAAAAACACTTGCTCGGACAGATACTTTTTTAAGTTTTTCAAAAAACAAATTCAAAATATTAAAAAAATTTAAATTAATTTTATATATTCACAATTTAAACCCTATTTCCTACAAAACAAGAAAATATATTTACATTTTTGTCTATTAGATTTGGAGGTATGAGCGTCCAAATTGTTTACATTTTTTTGCAATGCTCGGATTTTCGTCATAAAAACCCTAAGCATAAATGTTATTCACATAAAAATTATGTGCCCTTCTTTCTAAAAAGTGCCCTTTTTCTGGTAACTCACCCTGCCCTTTTTCAACCCTGGGGGAAACTCTGGGGCTTTTCACAAGTGTGCCTATGTAGGTACTTAATTAAATCTCTTTGATGTAGAACTATTTTCCCAACATATAAAAGACCTTTCACCATTAATAACAAATAGATGCTTATTTAAATCATATGTATGTGCAAATGTTTTCTGACATATTTCACAAACAAAATGTTTTTCACCGACATGCATAAGTAGGTGTTGAAGACCCAGACCATATGACTCATCCTGTGGAGTATAAATAGGTGTGTATTTAAATGACCTTTCTGTGTAAATGTTTTCTAACATATTTCATAAGCAGAAGACTTTTCACTAGTAGTATGCATAAGTAGGTGTACATTGAAAAATTTTAAGTGTAAATGATTTTTGACATATTTCCCAAACAAAAGACTTTTTACCAGTGTGCCTAAGATGTCTATTTAAATCTGCATTATGTGAAAAAGTTTTCTGACATATATCACATTCAAAAAGCCACTCAAATTGCTGCTCATGCCTTAGGGCGACTCGAGTGATCGGGGTTTTCAACATGCAAAAGGTTTTTTACCAGTGTGTCTAAGAAGATGTCTATTTAAATTTGCATTACATGAATAAGTTTTCTGACATCTGAAATGATTTCTGACATATTTCACAAACATAAGGTATTTTACCAGTGTGTCTAAGAAGATGCCTATTTAAATCTGTCTTAAGTCTAAATGCTTTCTGACATATTTTACATTCAAAATCTTTTTCACCAGTATGCAAAAGTAGGTGGTTATTTAAATGACCTTTCTGTGTAAATACTTTCTGACATATTTCACAAGTAAAAGGCGTTTCAACAGTGTGTATACGAAGATGTCTGTTTAAATTTGTATTACTTAAAAATGTTCCCTGACATATTTCACAAACAAAAGTTTTTTTAGCAGTAGGGGAGACCGGGGTACAGTGGGACAATTTTTACTTATTTGGTAATACTTTTTCCATTTTTAATATTAGAAATTCAACACATATGCAATACAATAGTACTACTTTTTAACTTCCATTGTTAAATTTTTCATATTTTTATCCCAAGTTTTTCTTTATAAAAATATTATATTTCCTAAGGTATGTAATTCGTCCCAGTGTGCCCTGGACCGGGGTACACTGGGACATTGAATGGGGTACAATGGGACACAAAAATAAACACATATATTTGTATGATGATACATTACACTTTCATTCTCATAATTTGTATGGGTTGCGGTTAACAGTTGAATAACAGAATATCAATGTCCTTTCTTTCCTCCATGACATACGGGTTTCGGCAATTTCATTTCGATGTCACTATGAAGAGCTGAATATGTTGCCTCATCATCAAAAACAAAATTATATCCTGGTAAAAGTCTTCTCATATACTTCACTTCATAGTCAATTTCACTTTTTGTATCACTTCCGCAACATAATAGCTAAAGGTTGCTTTCTTGTTCCCGCACACTGACCAACACGAAATCTCCAATATCAATAGTATCACCATCTTCATTCTCTGCCTCAAAACTGCTATCGCTTTCAGATTCTTTCCATTCTTCATATTCTGAGGAACTGTTTTGCCAAATTTTTCTATTAATTTTTCTTTTGTTCTTTGATTTGAGATCTTTTGAAGCTTTTTTCTTTTTAGGCTGATTTTTCTTTTCTAATCTTTTTAAATTTTCCTGCTCTATTCTTTCCTTAACTGGTGTGTCAGTTAATACTTCGGATTTTTTACTTTTTCGCATCTTTTTATGTATTTCAGTTGTATGATATTTTGGGAGAGACCTTACAGTTTTAGGTGACAGAACAGTTTTTTCCACTATGTGTAGACCTACATAGCTTTTCACTGAAGGTGAATTTAAATAAGAGCAGCTTGCTTGTGGTTCCTCTGTAATAGGCCTAGATATATCAGCTTCAGTAAATTGTTGAAATTGAGTAGGACTGGGTTGTTCAGGTGTTGGGTTGTCAGTGACGCACACCTGTGGGACATCAGTTACACTTGCAGCCTCAAAGTCTGCAGCAGTGTAGGTATTGTTATTATACCAAAAAATACCTGACAGAAAAACCAGATAGGATGTTATTTGCACAAAAGGTATGTGGATACGCCTTTCCTACAATCTCTACTATTTCGTGAATTGTTATTCTCCCCCCCCCCCCCCCCTGATTATTAGTGTATGTAGTTTTCTTTTCGAATGTAGTTTTTCCCCCACAATATACCTATAGGCCTATAGCTTTGATGCAGTTCTAACAATATCAGGTTAACTCAAGTTGTTACATGCTTACACAACATAAAAGTAGTTTGAAAAGGTTATCCATAAGTAATAATTAATTGAAAAGCATAAATTCTAATAATTTTTTTTCAACTTCTGAGAATCTGAGGTATTTTTATGTTGAGTGACAATGTCCCAGTGTGCCCCATCAAGGGTGTCCCACTGTACCCCAAGAAAGACACACACAACAAAAGTTACAATTTATATACCACTAACAAATATAATGAAAAACCATCATACATATGCAATAAAAAAGATTTAACCTATGGATTAATGTAAAAATATTTTATTGGATGACAATTTAGTGCACAAATACAAAAAAAACAACACTTACGTAATTTTCCCAACTGATCAGATGAGAACAAAAATGGCTATTGCCTCCCTCCAAAACAAATGATGGCTGTGATCTGTTTGCACAGTGTTGCCACACAAGATGGCATAATGTATCATATTTTTCCCTTTCTTAAATATTTTTACCCTAGTAAATAAATCAATTATCCCACTGTGCCCCGTGACCCACTGTACCCCGGTCTCCCCTATGTATAAATATGTGTGCATCTAAAGAACTTTTATATGCAAATGCTTTCTCACATATTTCACAAACAAAAGTTTTTTTAGCAGTATGTATAAATATGTGTGCATCTAAAGAACTTTTAAATGCAAATGATTTTTAACATATTTCACAAAACAAAATGGTTTTCACTAGTATGCGTAAGTAGGTGCATATTTAAAAAATCTTTACGTGTAAATGCCTTCTGACATATTTCACAAACAAAAGGCTTTTCACCAGTATGCCTAAGAAGATGCCTCTTGAAATGTGCATTACGTGTAAATGCCTTCTGACATATTTCACAAACAAAAGGCTTTTCACCAGTGTGCCTAAGAAGATGACCACGTAAATCTTTATTACTTGAATATGCTTTCTGGCATATTTCACAAACAAAAGGCTTTTCACCAGTGTGTATAAGAAGATGCCTATTTAAATTTGAATTACATGAAAATGCTTTTTGGCATATTTCACAAACAAAAGGCTTTTCACCAGTGTGTATAAGAAGATGCCTATTTAAATTTGAATTAGATGAAAATGCTTTCTGACATATTTCACAAACAAAAGGCTTTTCACCAGTGTGTCCATGAATATGCCTATTTAAATCTGAATTATATGAAAATGTTTTTTGACATATTTCACAAACAAATGGCTTTTTACCATTGTGCTTAAGAAGATGTTTATTTAAATCTCCTTTACGTGCAAATGTTTTATGACACATTTCACAAGCAAAAGACGATTCTCCAGTATGCATAATTAGGTGTACATTTAAACTACTTTTATATGTAAATGATTTCTGACATATTTCACAAACAAATGGTTTTACACCAGTGTGCTAAAAGACATGCATATTTGAATCTCCTGTATCTGCATATGTTTTTGGCATATTACACAAACATAAGACTTTTTACCACTGTGCCTATGAAGTTGTTTATTTAAGTCTATTTTATGTGCAAATGCTTTTTAATATATTCCACAAATAAAAGGCTTTTCACAAGTATACGTTAGAAGGTATTTATTTGAAAGACTTTCAAGTGAAAATGCCTTACCACATATTTCACAAATAAAAGGCTTTTCACCAGTGTGCATAAGCATATGTGTATTTAAATCCATTTCGTATGCAAGCAATTCTGAGTTTATTTTGATTCAAATTACTCATATTTATACAAATATTTTATAGCATTTACAAATGGTTCCTCATAAGTATACACAAATAGGTGTTTATTTAATCATATTCCTTCTTGACATATTTAACAGTTTTTCAGGTGTTCAGGTTAAGTTTGTTGATTGAAGCTGCTTATATTTACAACTCATTTGACTGAAAACAAGTCTTTCGCCCTATAAATAAGTTTTTTAATTCAAATTACTGTTACTGTAAATGCTTTCAGACACAAATGATTTATTATCCGCAAACGTAAAAAAAATGTGATCTATAAGTAAACACAGACTAAATTTGTTATTCAAACAGATACAGCCGAGAGGTTATTAGATAGCACATATTACTTTGAATTTAATTTTTAGCGTCACAGTGCTCCATTACAATCTACCCGATAGCATAAAATTCCTCAACAAAGTGTAAAGTGAGATCCTGACAAAACTCAAAATTGCAGATATTATAGCTTCTTCTTTCTGAAATGAACTTATTTACAAGTAAAAACCGGCCACACAAACAGCTGCCATTAGTCTTCGGGTTGGTCGTGTGGTCTGGGCTTTCTTCTACACCCAAGTAAAGAATTTATCTTGGCTTTGTATTGATTACTCATGTCATGAATTATGGGGAAACACTTTTTCTTCACATGATCATCCACAAAAAATTCTAGATATCATTCCTTACACATTGCAGAGAATCCATGCAATGGAACAGTAAAGTGGAAGCAGTTGAGAGCACACACAAAAATAAACAAACCTGACCGTTGCCCACGCAATAATAAATTCCGGAACATTTCGATTTAGAAACGGGGGAATGTGTCTTATGGTGCCATCTATCAACTGTTCTAGAACAGTTGATAGATGGCGCGGTTATTTCCTGTAAGAGCTGTTTATTACTGTGGAAGTTCTTATAATCAATCCTCGTATTTTTAGATTTCTTTACATTATCTA
Organism: Amaurobius ferox; assembly: GCA_951213105.1. Lineage (NCBI taxonomy): Eukaryota > Metazoa > Arthropoda > Arachnida > Araneae > Amaurobiidae > Amaurobius > Amaurobius ferox. Next base: position 81,388,954 of record OX578155.1, on the reverse strand, counting down.
ATAATTTAAAATCCGCATCTGTTTGCGTATTATTTGTTTAATAAATATAATTATTTTTTATTTAACCAAGAATATTTTTAGTTTTGTAAATAAATAAAAAAAAAGGTACAAAATTAATGTCTTTAATATGTTTTATCGTTTAGTAAATTAAAAAAGGGAAACGTTATTAATTATTATTAAATTAATTATTAAAGCGTTAAAATAATTTTTTACAGGAAGAAGGAACTATACCTGTAAACATGCGCTAAATTTCTTAAAAACACAGACTAAATTTCTTATTCAAACAAATACAGCCGAGAGGTTATTAGATAGCATATATTACTTTGAATTTAATTTTTATCGTCACAGTGCTCCATTACAATCTACCCGATAGCATAAAATTCCTCAACAGAGTGTAAAGTGAGATTCTGACAAAACTCAAAATTGTAGATGTGATAGTTTCTTCTTTCTGAAATGAACTTTTTTACCCCCAAAGTAAAGAATTTATCTTGGCTTTGTATTGATTGCTCATGCCATGAATTATGAGGAAAAGCTTTTTCTTTGTGCAGTCAGCTGTCTCTTCATAGTAAACGGTGATTTGCGTAGGGACAACGTTCTGAGGTAGACGGCGCTACTTCAGTTGAATACAGTGGTACAGGATATAAAAGTGCTTGAAATAGGATTTGATATTTAATTTACAAACATAATGTATGCGAAAGCAAAGGTATAAAAACACGAGGGCATAGTGAAACTAGGATAGGCCACGTTATTTATTTGTTATACAAAAAAAAAAAGATATTTATGATTTAATTTTTTTTTTTAATTTAGTTTTATGATTTTTCTTTCCTTACAATTATTTTGATAATAATTTCTTTATGATAAAGAAATTCCAAACACCACAAGCCAGGAGACTTGAAGAAAGAATTATAATCGATATAATATCCCATAAACCCACTTTGTAATTAAAGAAAAAATACTTACTTGAAATTAAAGGACTTCAAACATATAACAAAACCACAACAAATTGAAATTTTACATGCATTTAATATGTGAATCCTTCATCAAAAATTTATATATATGCTAAATTATAAAATTCATAGAAAATTGACTTCAGATAATAAATATGTGATAAAGTGAAAAGTTATTCTTTAATGAATTTTCACGTTTTTATATGAAGAAATTTATTATTCCAAATCATTTTTCAATGAATTTTCTATTTCAATTTTTAATCATGGATATGCACTTCATGAAATACATATGCAATATTTCAATTTGTTGGGTATCTGCTAAGTGTTTTAAGTTCTTTTATTTCCTGCAGAAAGTTTTTTTCTATGTAAAGTACATGAAGAGTGGCAGAGCGAAATGTGTATTTCTCCTATTGAAATGTATAAAATTATTCTTAGCTTTAGGACATGAGTATAGATTATGTATGACCCCCCCCCCCCCCCCCACTCCCAGGGATGAATCAGTTGGCTGCATATTTTACTTTTTGCTGAATTTGAAAATATAGTCTGAAAAATATTCTGTTACTGTGATATAAATTACAATTTTTTAAATTAAAACAATGCAAATTTTTAAATAATTCGCATTTTTAATATTTTTTTAGTTGAAATGTTTAAAGTTTGCCTAATTTTGCTTTAAAATTAATTAATTAACTTGGCATGAACTATAAAATAAATGTTGAAATGTCAATCTGTTACTTGCGGAGTGAGCCCGTCACAATATTCAATAGATATAGGTTTAATTTAGTACAAAGATAAATTTAAAACATCATCAGAATTAAGACAGTAAAATCTGATAAAGTGACTATTTTACAGATGTCACTATATTTAGGCTATTAAATATAGTCACATAGTTCAATATTAACACAACCTCTCTTGAAAATCTGAGAAAGTGACTCTGAGAAGTTTGAAATTTTGTTCCTTCTATATAATAAAAGGCAATGTCTGTGTGTCTGTCTTATACACTATACGTTTCGCGACCGCGCGTCGGAGAGCTACGAAATTTGGCAATCGGAGACCCGGGGGGAGGGAAGGGGACACGTGAAAACCGATTTTGAAAATTTTAATTATTTTTTTATTTATTTAATGTTTTATGCGATTTCGACCGTTTTTTGCCCTTTTTGCCCTTTTTTCTCCCCGATCCAGACATCGTAGAAAAAAACAAATCACACCATCGGAAAGAGCAGAGAATTTCGAGTAAAAATATATCAATTTCAAATAATTTCGATTTCTAATATTTTTTAAAGATTTTAAAACAAAACTCACTTTTGGCTCAAAAAATCAATTTTTGGTTTTTAAATTCTCGCATCGTGAAAAGTACTCATAATTTCGACTAATAATTTACATTTTTAGAAAGCTGAAATATCTGGCATTCTTACAAGTCTAATGTGGTCCAGAAATAATGAAAATTGCCTTCAGGATGGCAATTTTAAAGACGCCATGATTTTAAATTTCTCGGCCTTCCGTTCGTTTCTCCCCCGCTGAAGCAGGGAAGGTGGTGGGTGGGGACGTCAAGGTGGAAGTGACGTCACGGTTCTGAATAGAGCGCCTTTGCTCTATATAAATTATTATATTTATATTTTAAATGATGGGACGATCTGGATTTTTTAAATGTATATTTTAACTTTTGGATATTTTAAATGGATATTTTAATTTTATGGATATTTTAAATGATAGAACAATGAAACAATGGAATGAGGATGATGGAATTAAGCATATGGTCATTTTAAATTGCAAATTAGCGCGCGGGAAGTTAGCGGTAGGCCCGGGTTCGATTCCCGCCACTGCCAAAACTGCCGCCGTGTTTACGTGGAATACGATCACGTTAAATATGTGGGTCCGTAAGTCCTTCCGAGAGGTTGGTGGTAGGGGAAGGAGGATACGGCCCCTGTGGCTGCCTCCCCCACTGGGTTCCCGTCTAAATTGGGTGAATATGTAGAAAGTTATGGAGATTGTCGCGGAGGGCGCGGCAGCCCAGTGGTTAGCGCGCGGGAATTGCTCTCAGTAGGCCCGGGTTCGATTCCCGCCACTGACAAAACTTACGCCACGTTCACGCAGAGTACGATCACGTTAAGCATGTGGGTTCGTGAGTCCTTCCGAGAGGTTGGTGGTAGGGGAAGGAGGGTACGGTCTAAATTGGGTGAATAAAAAGAAAGTTATGGAGATTGTCGCGGAGGGCGAAGTAGCCCAGTGGTTAGCGCGCGGGAATTGCACGCTGTAGGCCCGGGTTAGATTTCCGCCACTGACATGGAGAACGATCACGTTAAACATATGGGTCCGTATGTTTTTCCGAGAGGTTGGTGGTAGGGGAAGGAGGGTACGTTCCCTGTGGATGCCTCCCCCACTGGGTTCCGGTCTAAATTGCGTGGCACATCCTGGCCGTCCAACCAGTTACCAGGCCCGGGTTCGATTCCCAAAATTGCCGCCGTGTTTACGCGGAGTACGAGCACGTTAAACATGTGGGTCCGTGAGTCCTTCCGAGAAGTTGGTGGTAGGGGAAGGAGGGTACGGTCTAAATTGGATGAATAAAAAGAAAGTTATGGAGATTGTCGCGTAGGGCAAAGTAGCCCAATGGTTAGCGCGCGGAAATTGCACTCGGTAGGCCCGGGTTCGATTCCCAAAATTGCCGCCGTGTTTACGCGGAGTACGATCACGTTAAACATGTGGGTCTGTAAGTCCTTCCGAGAGGTTGGTGGTAGGGGAAGAAGGGTACGGTCCCTGTGGATGCTTCTCCCACTTGGTTCCGGTCTAAATTGGGTGAATAAAAAATAAGTTATGAAGAATATCGCGGAGGGTGAAGTACCCCAGTGGTTAGTGCGCGGGATTTGCACTTGGTAGGCCCGGGTTCGATTCCCAAAATTGCCGAATAAAAATAAAGTTATGGAGATTGTCGCGGATGGCACGGTAGCCCAGTGGTTAGCGCGCGGGAATTTCACTCGGTAGGCCCGGGTTCGATTCCCGCCATTGCCAAAACTGCAGCCGTGTTCACGCGGAGTACGATCACGTTAAACGTGTGGGACTGCAAGTCCTTCCGAGAGGTTTGTGGTAGGGGAAGGAGGGTACGGTCTCTTTGGATGCCTCCCCCATTGGGTTCCGGTCTAAATTGTGTGGCACTTCCTGGCCTTCCAAGCAGTTACCTTACACCTTTCTGGTAGGTCGCGCCAACGAGTTTGCCACGGTCAGAATTTTCAAGGGTAGCGAACAGGCTGGTCGCCAAAGGCGGCTAGTATCCTATATACTTATTCTTAAGGCGGTTTTCGGTCGTTTTCCACCCATGTTAAAGTATAGGCCATTCCTATTATCATAACCGCAAAAGAACGGCTGTGCAAATCCTTTTGGAATTTGTACGAGTGATAGAATTATATATGTAGTTTCTTGTGTGGTCAGAAAATTCGTATAATATCAATTAATTAATTATCTATAAATAAAATACTCAAACAAAATTAAAAAGTTTTAGTTTTACAGCTGTGAAATAGATGGCGCTATAGAGGCGTCGCACAGCGATCGGAGTACTTTAAAAGCCGTTTTCTTATTTCCTACACCGAATATTTTACATTTTCTGACCACAGGAGAAAATAGGGGTTTAGCTTAATCATGTAAATTCAATGGTTTTATACTTTATTCAGTAATTTGCACGTTTATATGATAATGCGATTTACAGTGGCTGGCGAACTTTCGGTCATTTGTGCAGCCAATGCCCGACAATATTGGCGTAAGATCAGTAGCACAGCAACCCTAGCTGTGAATGTAAATAAAAACACTTTGTTACTTCAAAAATATAGAAAAAAAATGTAAATAAGGGTAAGTATTATATTTGATACATTTCTAGCACAACTCCACTATTCCTATAAAGCTTAAAATTGTAATTCTTATAACGCTGTTGCTTATTTATTCGGCTCGGTTTCAGCGGTCAATTGGTAATACAAAGTGAAAAAAAATTTTCTGTAAGTTTTGGATGCTGTACGTTAGAAAATTTCTCTTGAGATTTGCACCTTATCAGAAAATGCATTAAAATGTAACTTGCAGACAGATTATGTTTAAATGGTAATAAATGCGTGTAATTTTTTAATGCGCACATTTTTTTAACAGTAAGTAATATTGCATGAAAACATTGGAGAGTTTGTAGACGGCTTTCCCAAAATTGTGCTTCATGAATACCAATATTCTAAGATACAAATAAGTGCAAGCTGGTGCTGCACTTACTTATTTATCTGAAAATATTTAAGAATGAAAAATTTATTTATAGTTATTTGACTACATTGGTTAAATATTTTACAGTGAAGCAACTAGTTAAAGAGTTCAAATTTAAACAACGGGAGAAAAACAAGAGCTATAATCGAAAATTGCACCTTTTTTACAGAGTTATCAAGATGCACAGTCTCCCAATACTATCTTAGCTAAAGATTGAACCTTGTAGAATAATATCCATAACAAACGTCAATCAATAATACGTTCATCACATTTTATAGAATCCTGCTATCGCCCTTGAAAGCATTTCAAGGCATTTTTATACTATTATATTAAACCAAATATATGAAAAGTTTAATACTACATTGCCATGGCTCATGAGGATTTAACATTCCAGCATTAATCATCGTATCCATAAATTATATAGCCTTATATAAAACATGGCATTAAAATATATTCTTGAAATATTAATTCTATAAATATGGATTTCTTCAGTAATAGAAGAAAAATTTGTCGAACTGAACCAGTTTATTCTAAATTTTAACTAATAAAATTAATGGTTATCCAGAAAACTGAATAGTGAACCTATATGCTTCTTATAACATTGTACAAAAAAATACAAAATTACATTTTTCAATTGGTAGCTTTATTAAATATTCTTGTTTAAAATGTTGTAACGAAAGGACATTTTTTGAACATGGTATTCAGCATATGCTCCTTTTATTGCAAATTCAGCTGAACTGCAAATATAAAAATTCTGCATAAAATAAATAGATTGCATAAAGGAGTAGTTGTTTATTATATTTTTAAACTAGTTTGTAAAATATCTGTAATAAAGTGTCAAAAAATTGAAATTTATCATGGTAATGGAAGTACAAAATTTCTCAAATTCCAAATATTGCATTACCGTATAAATATAATTTTGGGTTGCTCATTGAGGCATCATGTTATAATCATCATTAACTAATATTTATGAAGCAGAAGAAAATATAGAGTGGTACTTACACAATTGTAGAGATGATTTTTTTATCTTTTTTCTGAAAGTTAAAATTTTTCAGTATTTTCTTTTTTGAACAAAGTACCCCTGCACCATCATCATCTGCATGTGAACATTTGACCAACATTGAGTCATACAGACTCTTTTACCACATTAAATTAGCAATTAGTCTTGTTCAATATAATATGCAATTTGACACTAAAAGCTCTGTTTCTTCATTAGTTATACCGATACCTGTCTGTTTACATTGCTTGATACCAACTTTTTCACGTCTGGCACAAATAAATATATATGTGGTATGCAATGTATTTTACAAATGATTTAAAATAATGGATATCATTTATTTTAAGATGAGTCTGAACACCATGCCATCTCATACAAAATGCAAAAATAGATATTTATTTGTTATATTCAATTTTAAGTTTAAAAACATTTTCATTTAGTTATATAGTTATTTGCCGACGAATTTTAAAATTTATGTGTTAATTGTCATCGATTTAAATAATAAATGAATGACAAATCATTAGATTTTAAACGTCATTTTATTAAAACATCCATCAGATGTACATATAATATAAAAGCCAGAGTGCTTTCGGGTATCATCATCATACCCTTCCTCAGTGGCGTTACATAAAAAATTATGCTAACATGCTTAAATACTATCCACAACCAGCAAGTTGAATTTACATATTATAAAATTGGCATCACTACTAAACATGTTTAATGCATCCACACAAAATCACCAGAAACAGATTTAAATTTTACAAATACAAGAAAGACAAATTATCATAATCCAGTTTAAGCACAAATATATATAAGTAAAAAAAGACAATTTTTTTTTTTTTTTTTTTATATATTTTAGAGGTAACTTTGTAAAGGTTTGACTCGCATGGAGTCGAGAACATGTCGCCAGGTATAACTTAAACATTGACAGGGTCAAAATTACAGATAGAGTTGCGATGTAGATAAATAAAGAGGAATTCATAGAGTAAAATATTCCGGGAGTTATTACAGCTGATCAAAAGAAAGGAGTTTTCGAAAAGGAGTTGAAAATTATCATTAATCACTAATTGGGCAAGAGCTGCCGATTGCCTACCGTTTTTAACGTCCATGTTATGTTCAGTCAACTATATACCAACCGTGTGTTTAGTGCTACCAATATAAAACTTATAAACATTACCTAGAAAAAGAAGGGGTACTACATATACCCCAGCATGGCTCTTAAAGTTATCTTTATCCCTAAATTTATCAGTACAAATGCGATTAAACAAAATGGTAACTGTTGAGTGAGCAGGTCAAAAATTAAACTCGATACAAAATTTGAATTTGATAAGGGGACGAAATTTTTTTTTGGGTGGTACGGAAAACTAGCTTTAAACGGCACACATTCATTAATGGGAATGAGTTTAGAATTGGGTTGAATAAAATTACGGTGAATATTTGAAAAGATTTGATAAACTCAAAAGAGTAACCGGCATCCTGACCAAGTTTAAAGATGAAATCAATTTCACTGTGTAAAGACGAAATAGTAGAGCAAACATTAAAAGCCCGGTTATATTAGCACATATTTTGTCATATATTGGAATCAATTACGGCCTTTAGGTTTTAAGATTACGGGATTATTGATATTTTCAATTTATTATGTCATCTGTTTTATTTTGACAAAGATTTTAGAAACTCATAAGTTGTAGTACGGGCCATATACAGTTTTAGCTCTTTTATTTTGCATATATTTATTCAACTTCATATATTTTGTAAATTTGTTTACAAACAAGACCAGGACTTTTTATTCTTCAGATCTGCTCCTGAAGATAATTTTGTATAGCAAGAACAGATACTTTTAAAATTCTTTTTAGAAGCATTAAATTAAATATTTTAATAGAATATTTTGATTAACAATGTCATTTAGTATACTATAGGAATTTGCACATGATTGTAAATTTTAAGATTTTTTATATTATATACTTCATACGAAGAACGGGTATGCTGCTAGTGTGTTTATATGATTAAAGCACTGAAACCACACTCAAGAAAAGCAGTATTTGAGGGAAGAGGTGTAAAACTCCAAGACTGTAGACAGGAATATGTTTAAAGGGGAGGTTTAAGAGGGTTTCAACACCCACATGATGTTACAAAACATAACATTTGATACATGGGCATCATATATCTATTTTGCTGCATCCAAGCCAGAATATATTTTCAGTTACTGTAGTTTCAAACAACTTGAATGTTGCAAAGAACAATGTTTCATTTTGACTTTGGAATGTCATCGAATAAATATAAATGTCGTCTTCAATTTTTATATGAAATTATAATTTTTCTGTATCAGGTTTTAATTTACCCATCTGCATTTTTCGTACAAAGCAAACTTTTATTACTTAATATGGGACGAATCTTTTATCTGGTAATTTAAAATTTAGTTTCATATGTAATATCAAATTTTTCTGTTTCAATTTTGATTTATTTTTAGTTTTTCATTTATTTTGACTTGGCCCAACCCGACATGAATTTAATAAAATGTAGTCCGAACCTGGCCTGTGGGCTAGGTCGGACCTAAATCCATGGACCAGACCCGAGGCCATACAGACCACTAACTCTGACCCCTTGAGTTGAACTCATTTCAGTAAATATTGTTTCCAAGAAACAGGGCCGACGAGAGGGGGGGGGACCCGGGGCAAATTCCCGGGGCCCGTGCAGCTTGGGGGGCCCGAGCAGAACTGGAATTTTTTTTTCCTTCATGTCGGTAATAGCAATACTCGAAAGAAAATTATTTTTAGGCCCGGGACCCTAAACCGGATGCTAAAAAAACATTTAACTTTAGTTTATATTCCACCACATAGATGGCTTCACCAGCACCAGAAAGGGGTTATTTCTGTAATGTGTATTAGCAATGTTTTATTTTCCTGTGGTCTTCCTTAATTTTGTTTATTTCCGAACGTGGATTAGCTTTCAGAGGGACAGGACAGGACATAGCATACAAGCCCAGCTAACCAATGTGGTTTATAGCTTAAGTGGGACATGTAGCCGAACCACTACATCTCCATTCCAGCAAAGCCGCAACTTCGGTCGCGAGACTCGATGGAATCATTCACCGGGCAGGGGCCGAAGGCGCCTGCTGGACCCGACTCCGGTCACCGGCCAGACCTGGGCTCAGGCAACAACTTGATTGGTGATCCAAGAAATGGATATTTCTTAGAGATGCTGGAAATCATAAGTCATTATGATCCTCTCCTTGACGAGCACTTGAAAAAGTGAAGGAATCACAAATTCAAGGCAAAAGAATGCAGGTTCGTTATTTGTCAGCCGAAATTCAAAATGAATTTATTTCATGTTGTGCTCAAAATGTCCTAAACTGCATTTTAAAGGAAAGAAAAGTCGCCAAATACTTTTCTATAATTGTGGACTCAACGCCAGATTCCGCCCATATGGAGCAAACGACATTCATTTTGCGTTATGTCCTTACAAACAGAGAACCGAATGAATATGAAATATTTGAAAGATTCATAGAATTTGTAGATTGCAATAAGAAAACAGGAGATGCTATTGCAAGTTTGATTCTTCAAACACTTAAAAAACACAATATCCCAATAAGTGAGTGCCGTGCACAAGGATACGACAATGGCCCTAACATGAGTGGTACATACAAGAGCGTTCAAGCTCGAATTTTGGAAATTAACCCATTGGCCATTTTTTCTCCTTGTGCATGTCACTCTCTGAATCTCTGTGGTGCTCATGCGGCAGAATGTTGTCCTGAAGTAATAACGTTTTTTGGTGTTGTACAGAAGCTGTATAATATATTTAGCAGCAGTCCTCAGAGATGGGAAATTTTGCAAAAAAACACGGACTGCTCGCTTCATTCCCTGTTCAACACACGTTGGTGTGCTCGAACTGAGAGTGTGAAACCATTAGCACAAAAGCTTCCTTCGATAAAGGAGTCAATCGACATGGTGCTAGAATGTAATCTAACTGCAGACACTCAAACAGATTTAAATGGTATAAATACATATATGGAATCATTTGAATGCCTCGTGATGGCAACAGTTTGGTTCAAAGTTTTGTCATCCATAAACTACCGAAGCACGGTCTTACAAACTCGAAATTCCACCATCGATATCGAAGTAGCAAATCTTTCCAGTGTCTTTATAGATTTGAAAAAGATTGGAAATAGTTGGGAGGTAATCCTAAATGAATGTAATCTTGTAGCTGTAAATTTAAATATGCAAGTCGAATTTTCAGATCGATAAACACTTTATTCAATGTGCTGTGGTTATTTCACGACTTACATCAAGTACAAATTCGGGAAAATGCAAGAAAACTACAACACAAATATAAAGATAATGTCAGTGAGCAGCTCTCTGAAAAACTAATACATCTGAAATCGATATATGATGCAAACATACAGGAAAGAAATCTTTCACCTATACAGTTGCTCATCAAAATAAACCATCTAAATCTTAAACCACTGTTTTCTAACATCGTTATTGCTTTGAGGTTGTTTTGTACAATTCCCGTGACTGTGGCTCAAGCAGAATGATCTTTTAGTTGCCTATCAAGGATAAAAAATGTGTTACGGTCAACTATGGGTCAAAGCCGACTTTCGTCTTTGGGCTTAATATCAATTGAGGCTGAGCTAGCCAGACATTGTGATTTTTCCCAAATAATAGATACATTTGCAAGTCGTAAGGCTCGCAAAGCGCCTTTGTGAATTAACTTAAATCCGAGACTCAATATATTCTGCTATCGTCCTTTCTTGTTAAACAACTATTATTTTCTATTTACCAAATATTGCATCGCTCTAATTCAATTTTCTCATTATATTAGAGAAAAAATAAAAAACTATTTCTATCAGTACGCACATGTTTTTTTTTTTTTTTATCGGGCCCGGAAATATTATTGTCCCGGGGCCCGGGCCCGCTCTCGGCGGCCCTGCCAAGAAACATTATTTAATACGGAAATAAGTGATTCTAATAAGTTGAAACTATAAAATTTGTATAATTTATAATATATGTATAAAAAAATGAAGTTTTAATGAACTTTTGTACTAAAATAATTCACTAATCGATAGACTAAAGTGAACTTTTTACTATATTTGATGTAGGAATCTATACAATTTTGTCTAAATATCTATACAATTTTGTTATATGTTAATCTACAGAGTTTTGTTAATATTGTTTGAATCTATAAAATTTTCTTCCAAGTTTCACACCATTTCAATAAATGCAATATCATTAAATTTATGTTGCAGGCAACTTATGTCAGATTATCACAAAGACAAATACACTATGATTTTTTCAAACAGTGGGTATTATTTATAATTTGCTATTGTATGTAATATTCATAATTATAATTTCCAAACTTTATATTTTTGCGACATATAATTAAGGAAAATCAACATCAGTTTATAAATGAATGGAGTTGTGTTTTTAAATGTATTAATTATAATATTTACCCTTGCACTTTGTTTTCTTATTTTATTTTTATTTAAAAAATGAAATTTTTCAGTTTATTTTTATTTACAGCACAAATTGAAAATGAATCTGCTAAATACTAATTCTTGTATTGAGACTGTCCGACCTAACCAAAGATGTCAGGTAACTGTTTAGATGAACGTGACAGTGTCACTCAGTTTAGACCAGAACCCAATGGGGGGGGGGGGGGGGGGGGTTAGCAAGCACAGGGATTGCAACATCCTTTCCCTAACCCATCACCTTTTAGATGGACTTTTGGGTCTACAGACTAACATGCTCATACACTATGTAGACACAGAAATAGTTTTAGGCATCATCGGCATTGGAACCCTTGCCATACTGTGTGCAAATCCTCCACCATCACTGAACAATGTAATTTTTTATTTGAATGAATATAACAGGGTGTTCCTAAATATAACAGGGTGTTCCTAATAAAGGAGATATCTATTTAGCAAAACAATATGAATTTTGAAAAACAACCTTAAGACATGAAAGTATAAATATTTATTCGAAATAATACTATATGCGTCAAATTTAATTATCAATTTCCACTTTTGTGACCATCAGTGTTTCTACATCGATCTGAAAGCTATAAACTGTTTTGTAGAGCATACATTCAAGCATTTCAGCTATTATTTGAACTAATGAACTGGTTTACAACAAATGCAATTCAAATCAAGATAAATAAGTAAATGTATGTTTCAGAAATCAACTGTCTAGACATGAACATCCAAATAAGTGCAAGACTATGTAGGCCAAACTGAAATGGCTAAAGCTTGAATAAAAAAATTCAGTTCATTTCTAAAATGTATGTATGCTTATTTATCCTGATTTGCACTGCATTTTACACTGTAAACCAGTTCATTATTGATTATGTGCAGTCATGCGCTGTACTTACCTTTTGAACTGTTGCAGTAATATGATTTGAATATCATCCCTATTTTTAATTCTTCTGTGTTCCACTAGTGACTTAATGAAACTCCCCAGGTAGAAAATATGTAAAGGTTCTAAATCAGCTAGGACAAAACTTTCGGTGCCACTTTTACATCTAAATAATGGAATTTTATCTCTTAATTTGTTATATTTTCTGGATAACAAAGAGGGGGGGGGGGGGAGCAAAAATTGTGTTAAGATGCCATTTGTATGCTTTTGCAAGTGAACTAACACAACAAAAATATCTTTTAAACTTAAATGAAAATTAACTGATATTATTCTTTGTCTAATGTTTTCTGACAGCATACATACTTTGATTATGTGATACAATTCATTGTACACTAAAGAATGATAAATTAGAGTCACACCTACATAGAGTAGCATCTACATAGAGTTTTCCTAAATATGTCCATTTGATTTATATCAAATTAGTCTAACTTGGATTTAAAATTTATATTGGTTTAAAATGTATAATTAACTAAAAAGAAATTCTGATTTGTAAAAGTAAAAAGAGCCAACTGCAGATTTACTATCTTTGGGGTTTTTACAATTGGGTGGGGGTGAGGGGAGTTGCTATACAGAATTCTCCTAAAACTATTCATTTGATTTATATCAAACCCTAAATTAGAATTGACATGTACATATTAATTTAAAGTGTGAAAAAAATTCTGAGTTCTAAAGAAAAACATTAATGCTGATTTAGTATCTACAAGATTAAATAGTGATGAATTTAAGGAGTCTATATTATACATTTTACATAAATTATTTGGGGACCTTTTAGCAATGGTGGAGTGACCATAAGTGACTTCTAATTCATCTTATCAGTAAATCCACCACTAATATAAGCTAATATCTCCATGTAGAATGACTGTGCATGAAACATCATATAATATTGATCGAAACTTCTTATAGAAATATCCACATTGATTGCAACTATAGATTACCTTTTACCATGCAGGCTACACCCCCCCCCCCCCCCAGAGAAGGGGAGGGAAGTTACAGCTTGCAAAGAAATTTATCAGTCACTCCAGTTATAAAGGAAGAAAGAGGCTTAACTGCAAAACTCACATCTCTATTTAATAATATGCCAAAATTAAATTTAATATATTTTTAAAACTATAAATATATGCTTATTGTAATATATATATATATATATATATATAAATGTTTTATTCCATGAAACTGTTTAAAGAATTCATTCTTAAAAGCCAAAAAAGAAAGTTTTTCTCATTTAATCTTCGTTTTTAAGCTAAATTATGACGTATAAACTTGAATTAGTGGAAAAAGTGTAACACCATTTTAAGAAACTTTATTCAAGACAAATCCATATAAGAAGTTGGCATAGAGAAAAAAATATGCATATTTATATCGAATACATTTTAATTATTACAAAATCGGTATAACTCATTTTTTATTAAAAACACATAAGACCTTACTGCATGGCCCAGATTCAAAAAATCTCATATACCACTAATACCGCAATTAAAAATAATGTTTTTAATATAGCAGTATAAAAAATACTTATGATGGACATGTTTTATTGATATGTAAAATAGGTGGTCCTCTAAGTAATCCAAAAATAAAATTAATAAAATAAAATCGTCTTCATATGTAGTTATAGTATCTAAAATATATAAAAATAATTTATATTTCTGATACTAGCAATCATTCTTTTCTTTTTTTTTTAAGTGGGGGGGGGGGGAGAGCATTCTGTAAGCTAATTTACACAGTTCAGTTTATTGCAAAATGTATGTATGTAAAGTTATTTTGAATGCCTGAAACATTTTACTTTGTTATTGATATACATAATTATAAAACGCAATTCTCTACTAATCATAATATTGGCATCATAATCACATCATCTCAAGTTATGGAACATTTCGCATTGATATGTAAAAGCTTAGAATACAAAACTAAAATAATCAAACTTGAAATATAATGTATAAATAATTTGTTTACAATAATTAACAACATATATTCATTTAAATATAAACACATTATACTCCTTTTTAACAATATAAAATAAATGAGTATTAAGATAGATTTATCTAATATACATTCTCCTTATATAAAACTAAGAAAATCTTTGTATCATTTGTTAAAAACTACTTAGATAAATCCAGAAAATTTGCCCAAGAAACAAAACATTATATTTTAAAGTTGCTGCTTCAAAGGAAAATCAGCTGGCTTACGACTTTTGACTAACACTTAATTGTATACGTTTTGTAATTAAGAAACAAACATTTCTATAAAAATTATCCTGAAATCGAGGAACAAATATTTCTAATTCATGAATAACAGTTAGCTCAAATGAACAAAATGTACATACCCGCATCAGTCTTTTTCAGTAGGATTCTCCGTTCATTAAATTCTGATGTATAATAAGGATCAATCCGTTTAATTCGTAAATAAGTCTGTGTAATGAATGCAAAATAATCTATATAACAAGCTATAAATTCATCATTATTGTACAATCTTCAGATAGAATTTGTAAACAAGGTCCACGCGATATCTCAGTATCCGCCATGTTTTTCAAGAAATCGCAGTTGCGCGCATGGAATTGTGGGTAAAAATCCCCAATCTACCCCCTTCGTTCCCTCAAATAAGAAGGAAGGAAATCATCAAGGTCCGTAGAATATCTTATATATAAGGTTGTCTCGTTCGGGGAAAAAGTTGTCCCGGGAAGGAAGGACGAGTGACGTCACTGCTAGACCCATTCTCTGACAGAGGCGAGAAGAACTATTGAGAAACGTTGATCGGAAACTATTTAAATATTTATCTAATAGTAACGGTGTGCAAGCAATATAGAATAAAATAAAACAGTACATGCATAGTAATGTGAAGTTTATGAAAATAAATTCCGTACATATGAAAAGAAATAGCAATTTTTTTATGAGAATGGAAGCTATTAAAATTTTAACATAAGTGAAGTTTATACAAAGATTACTGAATGCTATGTTGAAAGATAATTGAATGAGCAAAAGTTATGTATAAAAAAATAGTGAATGATCAGAGAAGTGCCAATGGGTGTTAGGTGTGTTATGTGAATCGGTTTGAGAAGGATATAAATATATATTTCTAATCTAAATGTGGCAAATCAGTCATCATTTAAATATTGACTGTATTCCGAAGTTTACAGGCATGAATAAAGCAGTATAAATTAGAATAAATATTATTTCCAGGCAATGAATGCATAGCTTTTGTCTAGTTCAAAAATTTTACATGTTTTAGAAAAAATATATCGTCTGGATTTGAGAGAAGGTCAGGAAACTTTCAAAATCATCTGAAGAAAAAACAGTAATTGATTTAAATTTGAAAACACATATTTTATCAAATCATTGCAATAATAATTATTAGTCACGTCAAATGTAGTTTGTTGAGATTTTTTTTGTTAGTAAATTTGTTAATAAAGTTTTTGCTAAGGCATTTATATCTTGATTCGTCAAATTGAAGGACTTCATCATGAGTAAGACGGAGTAGTTTCGATTCAATAAAAATGGTTTTTGTTCAAAAAAGGAATATTCATAAGTTAAAAGAAACAAGTGTAATTTTATGGATACTTTTGTAAAAACAAAATAAATTTATAGTCGCATTAAAATGATACATTTACCCCTATTTATTTTAAAGCAAACGGTGAATGGAATCTTTTTAGTTTGAAGCTCCTTCCCCATAAATATTGGACAAATTTCGGAGAAAAAAAATTCGTCGTCGAATAAAATGATAAAAATAGCCTTTGTTTCTTTTAGCATAAAATTCTGGATGATACTCCCTAACCCCCCCCCCCCCCCCCTTTTATTTTCCACGATTTTCTGTCGCATTTTAAAGTGCTGATTGACTGAATTCTACGGTAATATCTATACCATAAAAGAAATTAAATGAATTCACAAAAACTTCAAATAAACAAAATTAAACAGCAGATGTATATCATTAAATATATAGAAACGGGGTTTTCTTTAAGCATATAAAATGAAATATATAATAATATAAAAAATATATAATAATATAAATATAAAATAAAATATTAATTACATGCTTTGTGCATGCAATGATACAATCTAAATATTTTAAAATCAAATCGATGACATTTATCAGAAAATTATAAAGTTCAAATATTTTTTGTATAGGAACTATTAGGAACGGAATGGTACGCTTACGCGATAAAATAAGTGCCATAGCATTTATATGCAGCAAATTTTAAATCATCCAATTTTTAAAGAAATAGAAATTTAATTGCAAATTGATAAAGATAATATGGAGAGTTTTATAGAAATAAATATTATTTAATTCTATTTTTACATATTTCTCATCAGTTGTATCCTATTCCAAACCTTTAATAGAAAATACAGACAGTAAAGTGCACAGTCTCTATTTAATGAATTTGAACGGGATATTTCGTTTAAAATCTTTAATGTGTTGTAAAAGTAATTATTAAAAAATACTATATTAAAATCCATATTCATGCAATATATTTGTGAGTAAAAATATTAATAAAGATTATCAATTTACACATGAAATATGTAAATTTTGTGTAAAAAAGAAGATGAATGTATTTGTTATATGAAATCACCCGGAAAATCATATCCTTGTCTTAATATATAATTTGTCAAACGGCTGTTCTTGACTTCTTCATCCGTTAATTACAGCAATTTAGTTCGTTTTGAATTCAAATTTGAGTTCATTTGTCATATTTCAGTATTAGCACATTATTTTAGGAAACATTTCATGTATCTCGTTGATGTTTAAAGCAAGGCATTTTTAAACAAAACCGTGCTGTTTTCCAACGTTTTTCAACGAAGCGCCGCTTGTCAACAGAACGGAAGGTCTAGCAGTGACGTCACAGCTCGCCCAGAAATGGTACCATGGGGGAATAGCGAACGAGACAACCTGTTAATTCTATTAACCTTGGGAAATCATACCTCCTTTCAACCCTCTTTCGAACCGGTATTTTCCCCGCTTGGACATGTGAACGGTGACACAGTCGAAATGCGAGGCCAACGACCGTACCGTGCTGAAAACACCGGTTCTCGTTAGATCACCGAAGTCAGGCAGCATCGGGCGCGGTTAGTACTTGGGTGGGTGACCACCTGGGAACACCGCGTGTTGTTGGCTCTTTTCGGGCGCGGCAGCCCAGTGGTTAGCGCGCGATTCTCGCCGCTGCCAGAACTGCCGCCGTGTTCATGCGGAGTACGATCACGTTAAACATGTGGGTCCGTAAGTCCTTCCGAGAGGTTGGTGGTAGGGGAAGGAGGGTACGGTCCCTGTGGATGCCTCCCCCACTGGGTTCCGGTCTAAATTGGGTGGCACTTCCCGGCCGTCCAAACAGTTACCTTACACCTTTCTGGTAGGTCGGACGGTCTGGGTCTCAACAACAACAACAGTCGAAATGCGGCTATGATACCGGCTTCAAATTGTGCATGTGAACGGGGCTTTAGTGTGTTGTAAATACACCCTCATTTACAAATAAAAAAATCTGATGTGTGCAACACATGACTTTCCTTATATAATGTAATGAATTTACTACTTTTACAGTAAAAAAAAATAGGTTTTTCTTATAGTAGATACTAATATTCTTTCCAAGACATTGAATTTTCGACAATTAGTCGTCATTTTCATTGATTTAGCGTCATTTTTATCCATTTGGCGAGATTTTCGTTAATTTTGCAACATTTCAAAACGTCGCCAAGTTGGCGACATTCCGCCAAATTCGTCGCCAAAATCTCGCCAAGCGTTATGCACTAAGAAATAAGTTATTCTTACAGCAGATAAATGACTATTGGCGTTCAAATACAAAAGTATTACTCAGAGTATCTTTTTTCATGAATGGAACGAGCTAGATCCACGAGAATGATGTCACCCAATTTATCGCATGGTATTACATATGAAAAGTGAACATGTTTATCAATAGGAAATATTTTTTTTTATTTTATATGACTTCTTGATATTTTTTTTTAAATGTACAATATCTGGAGAACGGTTCGTGTTAGCGTTCTAAAAGTTATGTCAATCGTTTTCTAATGAAAAATTACATAAGAAATGTCTATTTGCGTAACTTTATTAGTGGTTTTGAATTTTTGACGATTTTTTCAAAATTTCATTCGAAAATTTATGGGGGTTCTGAACATTCAATTGCGTATAAAAACAATAGGCTTCCAGTGTTTATGGATTGTGATTTTTGTACCAAATTTGGTTCAAATCGGTCCATTCGATCGTCAGTTATCGTCTCCACAGACCCACTGACACACACACAGACATCACTTCAAAAATGTTTGATTCGTGATCAGGGATGCTTGAAACGTGCTCTCCCGTCGAAAACTCGAATTTTCCAGCCCGTCACAATACTTTCCTTATACATTATGTATATAAGGAAAGTAATTATTTATGGTATGAAATATAACTGACCACTGATTTTTTTTTTTTAATTGAAATATCGTTATTCTTTCCTTTTATCAGAAGAGAACATTCTAGGTCCCTGTATTTTTTAGGTATGATACGCATACAATAATTGTTTTAAAGGAGTAAATGTTAATGTATTTCTGACCAGTTTGAAAATACTTTTTGAAGCTGATGCGGAAATTTTGAACAGTTTCATAGCCAAGCTACTCGACTCTAGATGCTGTTTTGAACTCATTCTTCAAAATAACGCATATATTAATTAATGTATAAATAAAACTGTTTGCACTTATATTTTGCTGTAAAATATGTAGAATGGAAAGCAATGGTAGAAATCTGATGCGGGCAGTACATGACTTTCCCTACAAATTCAAATTCGTTTTCTTATTACTTTCCTTATATACATAATGTATAAGGAAAGTATTGTGACGGGGTCGAAAGTTCGAATTCGAGTTTTCGACGGGAGAGCACGTTTCAAGCATCTCTGATAACGAATCGAACATTTTTGAAGTGATGTCTGTGTGTGTGTCAGTGACTCTGTGGAAACGATATCTCACGAACGAATGGAGCGATTCGAATGAAATTTGGTACAAAAATAACAATCCGTGAATACTGGAAGCCTATTGCTTTAAAACACAATCGAATGTTCAGAACCCCCCTAAATTTTCAAGTGAAATTTTGAAAAAAATCATCAAAAAATCAAAACCTTTAATAAAGTTACGCAAATAGACATACATTTCTTACGCAATTTTTCCTTAGAAAACGATTGACATAAACTTTAGAACGCTAGCATGAACCGTTCTCGAGATATTGTACATTTTTCAAATACATTTATTAAAAAATCCCATAAATTAAAAAAAATATTAACTGTTAAGAAACATGTTCACTTTGCATATGTAATATCATGCGATAAATTTGGTAACATCATTCTCGTGGATCTAACTCGTTCCATTTACGAGAAAAGATACTTTGAGTAATACTTGTGTATTTGAACGCCAATAATCATTTACCCGCTGTAAGAATAACTTATTTCTCTGTCCATAACGCTTGGCGAGATTTTAGCGACGAATTTAGGGGAATGTCGCCAACTTGGCAACATTTTTAATAGTTTCCAAAATAGATAAAAATGACGCTAAATCAATGAAAATGACGACTCATTGATGAAAATTCAATATCTTGGAAAGAATATACTATAATAAATCTCCCAATGTCTTGGAAAGAATATTTTGTAAAGTATCTACTATAAGAATAACCTTTTTTTACTGTAAAAGTAGTAAATTTATTGTATTATATAATTATATAAGGAAAGTCATGTGCTACCCACATCAGATTTTTTTTTATTTATGATGCATTAAATGTGTTTTAATTGCAGAAAATAACATATATACTTTTCTGATGGTATATCCAACTTACAGTTTTAATGCATTTGGCTATATATATATATATATATATATATATATATATATATATATATATATATATATATATATATATATATATATCTCCAAAATTCCAAAAAAAGAACTGTTTATCCTAGTCATGGGGTCAATCTTATTCGCTGTGCTGTCAAAAATTACATGAAGAATAAGTACTTGATATATTTTAGCGATTTTATTCATTTATTTCATATTTTCACGATCCCGGCCACTCAAACAGCTACTGAAAGCCCATGGGTCAGTCGAGTTGTCTGGGTCTTCCACATTTTCACAATCTTTGCGAGCTCTTTCGCTAAAAAGGTCGGTTATATTTTTCTGAATTATACCAAAATCGAATCCGTATCAGAATAACCCTCAAGGGACATAACTACTAAATTTTAAGAAATTTAATTAGATAGCTTTTTCACTACAGTGAAAAATGTTTTCAGTTCCCAAATTTAGAAAACTTGAATATCTGGCAAATGGTTCATCTTAGTAATGGGGTTGGTCTTATTCTTTTCATCGTCAAAAATTGCGTGTAAAACATGCATTTAATTGATGTATTTGTAGTATTTTATTTTAGATCTTGAGGATTTTTGCAAGCTATTTCGCAAAGAAAAAAGGCAGATCATTTTTTCCCCCTGAATCGTACAGATATCTAACCAGCATCACGGTAACTCACAAGCAACTTATTTACCAAATTTCATGAAATTTGGTCAGTTTCTCAGCTAGAGTAGATACATACGATTATTGTTAATCATTTCGCAAAAAAAAAAGGTAGGTTCTTTTTCCCCGAATCGTACCAAAATAAAATCAGCAGCAGGGTCACACACAAGTGATTTATCTACCACATTTTGTGAAATTTGGTCTATTAGTGTTTTAGCTAGAGTGAATACATACAATTTTTGTCGGCCATTTTGCAAGAAAAGGCAGATTCTTTTATCTGGAATCGTACCAAAATCTAATCGGCACCAGGGTGACTTACCTACAAAATATTATGAAATTGGGCCCATTAGTTTTTGAGTTAGAGTAGATATAGAAATTGAACAAACAGACAGAGACACACACGAAGTTCACTCTGAAAGAATCTCAGAAGTCACGCTCACTTTGTTTTCGTATTCTAAAGGTCTCAAAAAAACGTGTAGATCCGTCGAAAACTCGAATTGCGATTTTCGACATGATTCCAATACTTTCCCAATACATTACCATGTACTGCCGGAAATGTAAATATCTGATGTGAGCAGCACATAACTTTTCCTGCAGACTCATATTCACATTTTCTTTATTTCTTCAATAATTCATTAGAGTTTAATTTTACAAAAAAGCACCCATAATTATTTTAAATTTAAATAACACTGAATTTGCAATTAATTTTTCGTTTTCATTTGGTTACTGAACTTAATAAAGGTAGTGTAGCAAAAATGCAAAAAAAAAAAACCCATAAAATATATCAATAACGGCTAGTCCTAGAGTAATAGATTTGGCCTTACTCTTTTCATTGTTAAAAATTGCATATAAAACACGCATTTAATTGATACATTTTACCAAACGTTGTCTTTTATTTTATATTTTTGAAAGGCCATTTCGTAAAAAAAGACAAGTTTATCTTCTTTGAATCGTACCAAAATCTAATCAGCACCAAAAGGTATCCTTCATGTGACTTATCCACCAAATTTTGTAAAATTTGGTCACCTTCAGCTGGAGTGAATACTGGCAATTTTTGCGGGCTATTTTGCAAAAAAAAAAAAGGTGAGTTCGTTCATCCCCCCCCCCCCCCCCCCCTGAATCGTACCAAAATTTAATCAGCACCAAGGTCACTCACAGGAGACTTACCTACAATTTTTTTTTTTAAATAAGGTCAATTAGTTTTTGAGTTAAAGTAGATACATTGCACAGACGTCATGCTAAAAATATTTTTTTCGTGTTCTAGAGGTCTTAAAACGTGTAGATTCGTCGAAAACTTCCGTTGCGATTTTCGACATGATTCCAATACTTTCCCCATACATTATGATGTATTGCAGGGAAAGTAAAAATACAATTATATATATTTTGAGCTTTAATAATAAATTTGGAGGACGTAATTAATATCTATATAATAATCGTGTAACATGCTTCTGTCTTCATAAAACATAAAACCCGCCTATAAGGGGCATTCCCAAAAATATAGATACAGGTCCCATTGCAAATATCAGCAATATACCTGTTTCGCGCTGACCTGCTCGTCAGCATGGAGTAGCCAATATCTGCAGTGGCAACAAGAAACTTGCTGTAAGCTACAATTTTTGCGAGCTTCTTTGAGAACTGACAATTTCAGTCCTTCCATGTGGCCGCCATAAAGAACTTTGCCTGTGCAGTTTCGTGTGGCCTGAACTAAATTGTAAATGAATTTTATTTTGTCCACGTGGAAGGATTGAAATTGTCTGAGCGTCTCTATCTTTCCGGATTCCAGAAACTCCTCGGTGACCTAGAAAACTGAATCTTTGCAAATATAGTATCGAACATAGGATAGATCTTAACGAAGTCGGATTTTCGACCCCCACCCCCCCCCCCCACACCAGGGGTGGTCAAACATCAAAAGCACGAAAGCCGCTTTTAGGGATGGGGGGAGTCTTGACTTTTTTGACGTCACAACGGGACAAGCGGAGAGGAAGATATGAGGATTCTATGGAAATTGTATGGTTTTTGACGTCACAACGGGACAAGCGGAGAGGAAGATATGAGGATTCTATGGAAATTGTAGGCTTTATTTTGTAAAATAATTCTGTTCTTTTTTAGTATTGCTTTAGTCTAAGAGTTTTGATTGCATATACAGCAATAATCTATATTAATATCTTCGAAAAATTAATTGAGCTGCAATTATTTTCAAGTAATTAATTAGTTTTTATAACAGTTATAATATTGATGGAGCAATGACGAATTATGCGGTACTACTGTTATAGCTATATGAAGAAAAAGTAGTGGATGTAAGCTTGAATGAGTTTTCTAAAGCTTCAAAGTTGCAAAATAAATGGCTAATTAACTGTTGAAAGGGAAAATTGCTTTTAATCGTACTACAATATGCTCAAGGCAATTTCCATTCCATGATTAATTTAGCTTTCAAAAATGAAATTCTGGTAGT
The DNA here is from genome assembly GCA_951213105.1 of Amaurobius ferox. Lineage (NCBI taxonomy): Eukaryota > Metazoa > Arthropoda > Arachnida > Araneae > Amaurobiidae > Amaurobius > Amaurobius ferox. Next base: position 81,365,465 of record OX578155.1, on the reverse strand, counting down.
AAAAAAAAAACGGTGATGTAGTCATCACTTTCCCTATATACATAGTATAATGCATTGGGAAATATTGTGACGAGGTTGAAAATTCGAATTCGAATTTTCAACGAAAAAGCAAGTTTCAATTATTCCTGAATTGCACTCGGATCGAACGTTTTTGAGGTGATGTCTGTCTGTATGTGTGTGTGTCCGTGAGTCTGTGCGATATCTCCCAAAAGAAAGGAGCGTTTCGAAAGAAATTTGGTACAAATATTAAAATTAGCGAATACCGGAACCCTATTGATTTTAAACGCAATTGTATGTTTAGAACACCCATAAATTTTCGAATGAAATTTTGAAAGAATCATTTAAAAATTAGAACTTTTAATAATATTACACAAAGGATCATTTCCTATATAATTTTTCATTAGAAAACGAATGACATAAACTTTAAAATTCTAGCAGGAATCGTTCTCAAGATATCGCACATGTTTCAAATAAATTTATCAAAAAAATTCAATAAAATTAAGAAGTTTAAATTATTGTTAAATTGTTCAATTTACACATGTAATAATATGCAATAAATTTGTTAACATCATTCTCTGGAATCTAGTTCGTTCCATTCACGAGAGAAAATACTTTGAGTTATAGTTTTGCATTTTGACGTATAACTATTCAACATCAGTCATTTATATGTAAGAAATGCTGTTCTCTTCGTCTGTTTTGACACTTGGTGATAAATTTGGCGAATTTGGTCCCAATTTGGCGAAATATCGCGATTGGCGTAAAAATTACAAAAATGACGCAAAATTAATGGATTAATTCTTAAAATATTAAAATATATAGAATCCATTGCTTATTACTGATGCCGTCAATATTGATAATTGTCAATTTAGAGTTGTGTGAAATATAAGTTAATTGGGTATTGCGAAATAGCTGTGATCCGGAAAAATTTCAAATGTACTATCCTGTATTAAAAACCCAGTGCCGTGGATCTTATACATCATTTTTTCACTGTAAAAAAGATAAATTAATTATATTATATAGGACTAGTTGTGTACTGCCACATCATACTTTTGATTTAAATAGTTACTGGGATCTTCAGTCTTAAAGAATTCCACCATTGGTTCTGCAGAACTTTAAAGCACCCACAAATCAATGATATACGGGAATAATACAAATTTGTCGTATACAAATTTATTGCAGTTCGCTTTAGAATTTACATAAACAGTAGCAATATCTAAATATTTTCCCAGCGAAACAATTTTCATTTTAATATACGCTCGTGTAACACATAACTCTTTTAAAAAGTTGTCTTTAAAAGTTACAGTAATAATAGTTTATATTTTATTTTACAAAACAAAACATAAATACCAAAAAAGGAATAATGAATTAATTGTTCCTCAAGAGTTAACATTTTCTTTCTTTTTTTTTTTTTTGAGGGGGGGGGGGGGGGTGATAAATTTATTTGAAAAATGTGCAATATCTCGAGAACGGTAAATGCTAGGGTTCAAAAGTTTATGTCAATCGTTTTCTAAGGAAAAATCACTTAAGAAATGTCTATTTGCGTAACTTTATTTAAGGTTTCGATTTTTTAATGATTTTTTCAAAATTTCACTCGAAAATTTAGGGGGAACTGAACATTCAATTGTGTTTAAAAACAATATGCTTCCAGTATTCATGGATTGCAATTTCTATACCAAATTTCATTCGAATCGCTTAATTTGTTCGTGAGATATCGTATCCACAGACTCACTGACACACACACACACAGACATCACCTCAAAAATGTTCAATTCGTGATCAGGGATGCTTGAAACGTGCTCTCCCGTCGAAAACTCGAATTCGAATTTTTGACACCATCACAATATTTTCCTTATATATTATACTATGTTGAAGACCCAGACCGTCCGACTCGTCCAGAGGACTAAGAGCAACTATTTGGACGGCCGGACATATATATATATATTATACTATGTGTATAAGGAAAGTAATAAAACTTTTATTGTAATGAAAGCATTTCATAACATACGGTTTCAGGATAAATCCTAAAGTGAGGCTATAGCTACCGCAAATTGAACAAATTCGCTGTTTGGCGCAAGACCGGATCTCGCCAAACCTGCGATATTCAGAGCCATCTATCGGAAAAAGGTAACTTTTCGGATCGATTTATCTCCGCCTTAAGAAGCATAACATTAACATTGGACACTCAGCCTCTCCGAGTAGACATGCCTAGGAGCACTTGCTGACAAATCATTTCGTAGAGATATGACAATGCTAGAAATTTCGGCTGCAGTATCAGATGTCTGAATAAGAATAAATTCTTTATTAACGATATCTGATTGTTTTGCTTTATTTATTATAGTTTCACAGTCTCGTAAATAACCTGTTAGGTGAGATAAGATTCCTATGCATCTGAACCAAGATGGTGATACAAAGTTTATTGAAACTTAGTAATTGAAACAGATCATAAAAAACTTGATTGTATGACATGATGACATATCTATTTTATTATCGTCATTTCTGTTCCTGTTGCACATTTATGGCTGAATCCCGTCCCAATTTTCCTGATAAATTGCCGAATGCCGACGGTCACTAAAATTTTGCCGAGAAACTTAATTAATAGTTTTCATTGGGGGTGCTTCACCTCCTATACCCCCCCCTTAATGCCACCCCTGGTTGTGACAAGATTATTTATTTTTAGTTCTAAATCTGATATATTTATGCTGCCTTTATATTTTTGGTCGCTAAAGTGGAAAATTTAATTTTATTGATAGGAGATTAATTTAAATTTTTTTATGGTGGAATATTCTAAATTGAGCAATGCAATTTGAGTTCGGTTTGGTTTTAAAATTTAAATGGGGATGATATTTTGTTTAAATTAATTTGATATACTAGGCTGTTAGTGAATTTAAATGCATCACTTACACGTATACACAATGAGATATATTGATGGATTTTTAATTTTGGTATTTTTTTTTGGGGGGGGGGGGGGTCAAAAAAGATTCACAACCTTAGTGAGGACTCACAACCCTCTGTCACTTGTGTTAGTTTTTTTTTATGAGAATTTTTTAGAGTTCTAGATACACGGATATGGTATTGAGATATGATATTGAGAATTATTGATGTTGATCAGAGTGCAAGATGTTGCACCATATTTATTGGAATCGCGTTTATTGATATTATTGTAAAATGATGCATAATGTCATTTTAGTGTATACTAGCAGCGATTACCCGACGATACTCGGGATTGACCATGCAAAACTTTGATAAAAATTACACCGGAACACATAGGGCCGTGAATCTTATACATTGTTTTTTCACTGTGAAAGATGGAAATTCATTGTATTATGTAAGAAAAAAAAACATTGCATTATATAAGTCATAGCTGCATAATTAAATAACCATTTTTAACATAGTTGAAAAGTGTTTATGACTTTGTTCATTCTGTTTGTCTGACCGTTAGCATTGTGGCGTAGTGGTTAGCGTGGGTTTCCGGTCACAGCCAAATAAATCTCGAGTGACTTCAATTCTTTATTGACTTAGATAAATTCGGTAATATACAAGTTAGGTCACAAAGGTACCCAAATCTGAAGTAAGGCGAATAGTCCGCTGAGGCCACTCTGATGTGTTCAAAGAAAATGTCCAAATCAATTTCCCGTGGAAAGTCTATGAGAGGTGGTTCTCTGGCGAGGTTTCAAGATGAACTCTTTTGCGAAGCTTCGGGATGAAGCTGACGTAAGTCCACGATGCGGTGATGTCCTGTCACGGCAAATTTCAGACTAGTGGTAGTCTATACGGATCGAGTCCTGCAAGTATTAAAAGTAATATTCCCCACGAGGAAATAAACAACATAAACCTTCAAGGTATAGAAAATACTAGTATAAAAATTAAAATAAATAATGTAAACCCATTTATCCTAACTTCAATATATGTCAAAAACATGAGTGGTATAAATGTAGCTGCGCAGCTGGAACTGCTTTTCTCGCGATATCCAAACACAATACTCGCGGGCGACTTCAATGCACACCACCGAGCGTGGGGCAGCAGGAGAGCTAACACACGCGGTACACAGATACATAGATTGCTAAACACAACAAACACTGACATCATTGCACCGTCGAGACCAACCTGCTTCTCAGGTGCCAATGGCTCATTCATAGACTTTGTTCTAACGAGAAACATAGAATACGCTCACACAATTGATACCCTGGATGAATTCGACTCGGATCATCTACCGGTACTGGTGACATTCGATTTGAACACTCCCCTTCCAGCCTCTCTGGGACAAGAGAGGGTGAACTGGAACGTATTCAAAAGAGCACTTTTCGAGCCGCATTTAGCAGTACCCAACATTATGAGCACGGCGGATATTGACTCTGCCACGCACACACTCACAACAGAAATCAGGAGAGCTATTGCATCTGCCACAACACATCGTGAGTCATCAAAAATGCCAACACTTTCCCACCATGTCAAACAGTTAGTTAAACAGAGAAATAGAATGCGTAAGACATGGCAGGCTAACAGAGACCCTACCCTTAAAAGGGAGCTTAATAGACTCACGTGTAAAGTCAGTGAAAAAATTGTCGCAGAAAAGCAGCAACAGTATAAAGAATTAATCGAATCCCTTAGCCAGGAAGACGTATCGCTCTGGCAATTCGCTAAAAGACTCAGAAAACCTCAAATTAAACTCCCGCCACTAATAGATGGCGCTAATATTGCGTACTCAGACGAAGAAAAGGCAGAGGCGCTTGCTAGGCATTACGAAAAGCAATTTGAACCAAACCACGATCTAATGTGTCAGGACACCCTAAGAATGGTTAGGCAAACTCTAAACAATTTCAGGAACTCCCCGGTCACGGCTGAGATTAACCCAGCCATCCCGCAAGAAATAGTAGAGATTATCAAAAACCTTAAAAACCGTAAAAGCCCAGGGCACGACAAAATCAGGAATATCGCGGTAAAAAACCTACCCTTAAATATAATATTTTACTTGACCATCTTAATAAATAAAATACTAGAACTAAATTATTTCCCCAAAGAATGGAAGGAAGCGATAATTATAGCGATTCATAAACCTGGTGAGGATGCCTCAATTCCAGCCAACTACAGACCAATCAGTTTGTTGCCGACACTTAGTAAAATTACTGAGAAAATAATTCTTAAGAGACTGAACACGCACCTTAGTGAGAATGACATTATCATTCCGGAGCAGTTTGGATTTCGGCCAAAACACTCCACCACTCATCAATTGCTGAGAGTGGTAGAGTACATTTCTTCTGGTTTTAATAATAAGACACCCACAGCTGCGATTTTTCTTGACATCCAAAAAGCCTTTGATAAAGTGTGGCACTGTGGATTAGCTTACAAATTGATCACTCTAAAAGTCCCTGACGCACTTGTCAAACTTTTAATTTCATACCTAAATAACAGACACTTTCAAGTCAGAGTAAAAAATAACTTATCTACACCCAAGCTCATTAAAAGTAGTGTACCGCAAGGATCCATCCTGGGCCCCACACTCTTTAACATATATCTAAATGACATTCCCAGGACCCCAGACACGGAGCTGGCACTCTATGCAGACGACAGCGCGATACTTGCAAAACACCCTTACGTATCAGTAATGCACAGACAGCTACAACAACACTTAGACATACTCCAAACATGGCTGGAAAAATGGCAAATAAAATTAAATCCCAATAAATGTCATTGGATTTATTTCTCAAGAAAACGTAAACCTCCGCCTCCTCTGTACATAAACAACCATGCCCTAAAAGCGGAAAAATCTACTAAATACCTAGGTGTAACGATAGACTCCCACCTAACTTGGAAACTGCACGTAACGAACATAATCAAAAAAGCGTATATAACCATAGGAGCCTTATACCCAATGATAGGAAACGGAAATCTAAGTTATCAAAATAAACTCCTAATTTATAAATCGGTCATCTGCCCGGGAATGCTGTATGCAGCACCCGTATGGGGATATGCCTGTAAAACTACCATAGACTTATTAGAGACAAGACAAAACAAAACCCTAAGGATTATAAGGAAAGCCCCTAGATACTTAAGAAACTCGGTAATTAGGAAAGACTTCAAAATAAAAACTGTTAGAGCCCAAATCAAAAAGCTAGCGCTTAAATTCTACAAAAATCTGCCATCTGTCCCAAATGAACTATTATTTAATCTGCATGACTATGATCATCGCAAGGCTAAATCTCGTAAGAGACCCCGCTCGGTACTTAACTTTGATATTCGGTACTAGGAACGTCCCACCTTAATCAGTTGATATTAAAGAAAACTCGTGATCTTTGGTTTTCTACGAAATGTTTAAAATCCTAAACTGCTAAAATGCTAGGTTACCCTCAGATCTGCATCAACCCCCCCAAACTGCTTAAACTCTTAATGTGCAACAAACTGCCACACTAGGAGCTAGGACAAATAATAACAAGAAAGATCAATCATGCATAAGCATTGATTATGAAACACTTTCCAACTGAAATGTAATTTCATTTAAAAATTTCTAAAATGTGATTCATTCAGTGGTAATATCTTTTACATTATCACAGTACTACAGTAATTTATTATACTTAAATATTTAAAACTGTATCGAAATATAAATCATCTGATTCTTTATGCAAAATCAATGAATATTTCATTCATATAACTTGTATTCCAGACTCCAGAGCTAAATAATTTTGTGTGAAAAAAATTCAGCAATTCTTATGTAATTCATCTTACAATCGCTTGAGAAATTTGCATTCTGCATATGTTAAAATTAGGCTTCCTTGAAGAAATAATAAAAGTTTAGGGATCATTTAAAATCACAACTATTGTAATTGCATAGGCACGGAATTTAGATGCACAGATAATACACAGATAATATATATGTGTATGTGTATGTACTCAAAGTATTGGAATCGTGCCGAAGATCGGAACTCGAATTTTCAAAGTATCTACACGTTTTGGGACTTCTAGAACACGAAAAAACTACTTTTAGGAAGACGTCTGTGTGTGTAAGGATGTATCTGTGTATGTTTCTGTGTGGATATTACATCCACTCTAATTGAAAAACTAATGGACCGAATTTCATACAATTTGGTAGGTATGTTTTTTGTGGGAAATCCTGATGTTCATTAGATTATAGTACGATTCGTAATAAAAGAATCTGCCTTCTTTGCGAAATGGCCGCAGAAATTGCCTTTATCCACTCTAGCTAAAAACTAATGAACCAAATTTAACAAAATTTGGAGTATAATATTTCAATAACCTACAAGTGATTTATATACCAAATTTAACAAAATTTTGTATATAAATCATTTGTAGGTTATTCTACTACGATTCGGGAAAAAGGAACGGGCTATTTTTGCGAAATGGCCAGCAAAAATCGTTATATATAAAAATAAAAGACTACGTGTGCTCAATTATATCAATTAAATTCCTATTTTATATGTGATTTTTGACAACAAAAAGAATAAGACTAACCCCATTACTCTAGGACTAGCCGTTCTTGAGATATTCTAGTTTTTTCGCGTTTTCGCTACGCCACCTTTGACAATAAGTCCAGCTATCAAATGAGAACCAAATTTAAGTTTAACGTGTAAATTCAATGTCATTTAAAATACTTATGTTGTGCAGATAAACTCAAATTATCATTGAATAAATAAAGAGAACGAATATGAGTCTGCAGAGAAAGACATGTGCTGTCCACATCAGAATTTTTAACAATATTACACCAATGATTTATAGAAGTGAACGGGGATTATTTTCAGGCCATTTCGAAAAAAATGTATAATCTATATTTAAAGATCCATCAAATTTTTGTCGAATAAAATGTTCAACAAATTTAAGCTGTGTACCAAATTTTAACTCTCTAGGACGTAGGAAAGTGCATTTAAAATGCCATCAATTAAATTTATCATGAAGAGTTATATAAAATTTAAAAAAAATGAAAAATTGTTATCTACCAAATTTATCTTAAAATATGAAGCCACTCTTATATGCAAAACGTTTAAACAAATGGAGAGATATTTATTATATAATATCTCTCTCTTTTCTTTCTGGAAGATATCCCAAAGTCAGAATTTAATTGAATTTGTTTTTTTCCCTATATTAAATAATTTTTTTAATTAAAAAACTACTTAACATATTTTACTGAATTTTTTTTTATATATTCTATGGGATAATGTGAATATTTCCTAAAAATTTCGAAGCAATTCGTGAATTTTAAATTTACTTAAAAAATGTTTGAAAAATTAGGTCCCATAGGGTTCAATGTATTTCATTTTTTCAACCCGGGTTCAATAAAAAACTAATTGGGTGATATTATTTATTTATATTCCCATAGGTCCTACAGACCGTCTAAACAACATACTAAAATTTCATTTTGATAAACTCATTTTTACGGCAGTTATCGTGCTAACGGACAGACAGACAGACAGAATGAACAAAGTCATAAACACTTTTCAACTTTGTTGTAAAGTGTTAAAAACAGTAAATCAAAAACCTCGAACCTCCAACTATGGACCAATGAAATAATGTCACAGTATGAAGATAAGAACCACACCTAGAGATTGGAGATTAAAGGCGCTTCGCGCCTGGTGCTCTGTTCTGGACGAAACTCTGTGAGAGGAGTCCTGCAAGGCCCTCGATCTCTCTTCCGTTCTCGTACTTAGGAACTTTCGCAGAAGGCTTCTGCTCAAAAAACAAGGGTACAGAGCATATGCTCGAGAAGCACACTTTTTCCCCAAAAAAGACGGGCTCTCTTGTCGAAGATCAGATCTCATCTCCTCTCGAAAACTCTGCTCCGGTCGCTCTCAGAAAAGGCGCCACCAGGGGACAATTTTCTCTCTATTTTTTTTATTGGATCTTAATATCCGTGATGTCATTTTCCTTGAGTCTCATTTGTCCGGAGACTCGTGCCAGGAAGTCTAGGGGACACTCCCCTCGCGTCTGGAAGCTGACGTTCACGCGATCACTCAGGGCGGTCACTTAACCTTTCTTTTTAACTGCCAATCTGGCAGACTTGGTGACGCGGGGTTCGCGACATCCATTGTTCTGGCGACCCCTGCCATGTTTCAAGTTCAAGGGGTAACAGGTGAGCACAATCTAGAATTTCCAAGCCCCAATTCCATTTCGGGGGGGGGGGGAGGGGGGATTTAATTTTGGTTTCATTTGGTGAATTAATTTAATTCGGCACAGCATAACTGCCGTAAAAATGGTTTTATCAAAATGAACATTTAGTATGCTGTTCAGACGGTCTGTAGGATCTATGGGAATATAAATCAATAATATCATCCAATTAGTTTTGGATTGAAGCCGGTTTGAAAAAATGAAATACATTGAACTCTATGAGACCTAATTTTTCAAACATTTTTAAGCGAATTTAAAATTCATAAATTGCTTCGAAAGTTTTAGGAAATCTTCAAATTATCCCATAAAAAATATAAAAAAATGTTCAGCAAAATATAATAAGTAGTTTTTTTTATATAATAATTAAACACTTTATATGAAGAGATCACGTGACCGTTATGTGAAGAGATCGCGGGGTTCGCGACATCCATTGTTCTGGCGACTCCTGCCATGTTTCAAGTTCAAGGGGTAACAGGTGAGCACTGTCTAGAATTTGCAAGCCTCAATTCCATTTCGGCGGGGGGGGGGGGGGGGGGAGATTTAATTATGGTTTCTTTTGGTGAATTAATTTAATTCTGCACAGCATAACTGCCATAAAAATGGTTTTATCAAAATGAAATTTTAGTATGCTGTTCAGACGGTCTGTGGGATCTATGGGAATATAAATCAATAATATCACCCAATTAGTTTTAGATTGAAGCCGGATTGAAAAAATGAAATACATTGAACCCTATGAGACCTAATTTTTCAAACATGTTTAAGCGAATTTAAAATTCATAAATTGCTTCGAAAGTTTTAGGAAATCTTCAAATTATCCCATAAAATATATAAAAAAATGTTCAGCAAAATATAATAAGTAGTTTTTTTATATAACAATTAAAATAGTAATTAAACCCTTCATATAAAGAGATCACGTGACCGTTATATGAAGAGATCACGTGACCGTTATATGAAGAGATCACGTGACCGTTATATGAAGAGATCACGTGACCCACTTCAAAATAAAATATGGCATCCATCTTGTATCGAAATTGTGATTGTTAAAATTTTTTTAAATTTATATTTAGTGTCGTATCCGTCCTAAAACTGCTATATTTTTGCTTAATTTCTGTGCATCTGTATTCTGAAACAACAGAATTACAATATATTTGAGTTTAAATGATCATCAATCTTTGATTATTTCTACAATGAAACCTAATTTTTACTTATGGAGAATGTAAACTGATGAAGCTGTAAGATGAGTTGCATAAGAATTGCTGAATTTCTTTAACTCAAAATTATTTTGCTCAGGAGTCTGCAATATAGATGATATGAATAAAACATTCATTGATTTTATATAGAGAAGCCGACGATTTAATGGCAGACTTCTTCGATGAAGTTTTATGCATAGAGTTAAATTACTTTGGCCTCCATGCTTTTAAGTTTTTAAGTAGAATAAATTATTGTAGTACTGTGATGAATGAAATAAAAATGTATAAATGAAATATTTACTGCTTTTACTTAAAAGAGGCAGGCCCGGCCGTCCTTACTGCTACTCATGTCCTCAGACGAGTCGGTCAGTCTAGGTTTTCGACAGAGAGGCAGGCGATCTATATTTCGAGGACATCATTTGAATCAAGTTCATTTTTTTCGATGAAGTTTTAAAATTTCAAATATAATTAATTATTGCAGTATTGTGATATATTACCGCTGAATGTATTGCATTTTAGAGATGTTTAAATAAAATTGAATTTGGAAAGTGTTTCATAATTAATTCTTTATACATGATTGATCTTGCTTGTGATTTCTTATTACTTTTCGTTGTTGAGTAAGCCTGTGAGAAATAAACCATGTGATAGTTTCCATTGAAATTCATATTTCAAACCTGCGATTTTCAAAAGTGACTAATATGTTCAATAAATTTCCACAACACTGAGAGATTTAATTGATTTTCACGTTTTAAAACAACTATTTTCAATCTTTTTTGTTGGGAATCATGGAGTTAGAGAGTAGAACTCCTAGGAAAAAGTTTCGTTTTCCATTAAGGGGACGGTGGACGTTGAAATTTTTTATTTATTTATTGACTTAGAAACATGAAAATTTGTATAAATATTCTTCTTAACATTACAATATAAAATACCATTAATTTTTTTCAATTTTGTTATAATTTTGCATTTTTTTTTAAATTAAATTTTTTTTAAATGAAAATTTGAAAATGCCAATTGTTCACATTTTTGATTAATTTTACGTTATAATCACTCAAAAAAACAGATTATGAATGAATTTGAGTATTCATTTTTAAATCCCTTAGAAAGTTAATTTTTTAAAAATATTTTTCTGCATTAAAACTGAATTTTCATCATTTAATTAGGTTCTTATTGACTTTTAATTACCTTAACAAAGTCCAATTATAAAATGCATACCCAGTTTCATTAAAAAGAATGAAAGGTACCTTCTTGCCAAATTGCATGCATCTCAAACAAAAATTAAGAAGCATAGAGCATTTTAAAAATGCAAAACCATTTTCAATGAAAATTCAGTTTCGAAAAAAATGCATTTAACCTTTTGCTTACGGGTGGGACAGCGCTCATTGCAAACGAAGAACCGACCAAAAAGACAGGTATTTGATATACCCTATCCCAAACAGTTCGACCCCCCCTTTTGCAGGCATTGGCGTCCATGGAAATCGCGGACAGAAACATTGCACCTGCTAGCAGGTGCAACGTTTACATATAAAAATATTAAAACACACAATACTTAAAACATTTTTGCAATTTTTAAAGAGTTAATTTTTTAAAAGTAAACTTCAATACTAAAAATATATCAAAAAACAATATTAAAAATATTGTAATTAAGTTGATAGGATATTTTAAATTATAAATAACTTTTAAGAATAAAATACTTAGAAAACACACAATACTTAAAACCTTTTCGGCTATGTCAAACAACAATAAGTAGAGTGCCATTTGGTATAGCTCTGGAAACCCCCTTGCTTTTAAAGTTATTCCAGTTGCGATGGTATATCCAGCTTTAATTATGCATGATAAAACTACATATCTCTGATCAACAGTGGTATCATGTGACTGTGATGATATTTAAGAGTGAACACAGTGAGTAAGGGTACAAAGCACAAGTAGAATATGTTTCTAGATGCACAGAGCACAAACTGCTATAAAATGAATTAGCATTTTTTCGACTTATGATATTTCTTTTATGTATATTTTTAATTCTAATTATTTCTAAAAATTGCAAAAACTATAATCTACTACATTATGAAATATAATTTTGTGCATAGTGTTTTTAAAAAAATTTTAAGAATTATGCGTGTTTTTATTTCTTTTAAGTATCATGTTTTTAAAAATTTCTTCTAAGTATCAATTTTTTTTTATTTTCTTAAAGTATCAAATTTGTTTTAATTTAGTATTGTATTTTTTAACATTTCACCCCTGTACCAACTTTTTTTAATTTTTTCTAAGTAGCGTATTATTTTAAAATTTCTTCCTAGTGTATATATTTTTTTATTTCTTCCAAGTACTGTGGATTTAAAAAATTATATCGAAATATAATTTTTAAAATGCTTATAAATAAGACTTTGTTGTACGATTTTTTAATGAAAATTCGACTATTATTCGTATTTTTTCATAAATTTTCCCATTTCTTTCAGTGTCAATTTCAAAATGTACTCTTGTTAACACTTTACAACAAAGTTGAAAAGTTTTTATGAAATTGAACCCGGGTTGAAAAACTGAAATACATTGAACCCTATGGGACCTAATTTTTCAAACATTTTTTAAGCGGACTTAAAATTCACAAATTGCTTCAAAAGTTTCAGGAAATATTCAAATTATCCCATAAAATATATAAAAAAATTTCAGCAAAATATATTCAGTAGTTTTCTAAATAAGAATTAAAATAATAATTACACCTTTTATATGAAGCGATCACGTGACCATTATATGAAGAGATTACGTGACCCACTTCAAAATAAAATATGACATCCATCTTGTGTCAAAATCATGATTTTTAAAGTTCTTTTTAATTCATATTTATAATTGTATCCATCCTAGAACTACTTTATTTTTGCTTAAATTCTGTGAATCTACTTACTGAAACAACGCAATTACAATATGTTTGAGTTTAAATGATCATCCAACTTTGATTATTTCTACAACGAAGCCTAATTTTCACCTATGGAAAATGTAAACAGCAAAATATGTAGAATAAGTTGTATAAGAATTGCTGCATTTCTTTAACACAAAATTATTTAGCTCATGGAGTCTGCAATATAGCTGATATGAATGAAATATTCATTTATTTCACTGAGAGAAGAACGATTTTTTCGATGAAGTTTCAAGCATAGAGTTTATTTACTTGTACCTATATGGTCTAAAGTTTTTAAATAAAATAAATTATTATAGTATTGTGATGAATGAAATGAATGGAAAAATGCGTATAAATGCAATGCTGCTTTTATAGAGAGAGCCAGGCGTGTTATATTTCGATGACGTCATTTGAATAAATTTCATTTGTTTTCCATGAAGTTTTCAAATATAATAAATTATTGTAGTATTATGATAATTTTAAAAATCTTACCGAGGAATGTATCACATTCAAAAGATGTTTAAATAAAATTGCATTGAAGTTGGAAAGTGTGTCATAATCAATGTTTTATGCATGATTAATCTTTCTTGTTCATAATGAAATCTTTTCCTTTTTAATACTTTACAACATAGTTGAAAAGTGCTTATGACTTTGTTCATTCTGTCTGTCCGTTTGCACGATAACTGCCATAAAAATGACTATCAAAATGAAATTTTAGTACGTTGTTCAGATGGTTTGTGGAACCTATGAGAATATAAATGAATAATATTACCCAATAAGTTTTGGACTGAACCCGGGTTGAAAAAATGAAATACATTGAATCCTATGGGACCTAGTTTTTCAAATATTTTTTAAGTGCATTTAAAATTCACATATTGCTTCGAAAGTTTTGGAAATATTCAAATTCTCCCATAAAAAATATGAAAAAAATTTCAGCAAAATATATTCGGTAGTTTTTTAAATAAAAACTAAAATAATAATAATATCCATCCATATTATATGAAGAGATCACATGACCTATTTCAAAATAGGATATGGCATTCATCTTGTGTCAAAATCATGATTTTTCAAGTCCTTTTTAAATTATATTTAGTGTTGTATCTGTCCTAAAACTACTTTATTTTTGCTTAATTTCTGTGCATCTACATTATAAAACAATGCAACTACAATATATTTGAGTTTAAATTATCAAACATTGATTATTTCTACAACGAAGCCTAATTTTCATTTACGGAGAATGTAAACATATGAAGATGTAGGATGAGTTATATAAGAATTGCTGAATTTCTTTAACACAAAATTATTTAGCTCTGGAGTCTTCTACAATAGAGCTGATATGAATGAAACATTCATTGATTTTACATAGAGAACAGACGATTTTATAGCAGACATTTTCAATGAAGTTTTAAGCACAGTTAAATTACTTTTACCTCCATGGTTTTAAGTTTTTAAATAAAATAAATTATTATAGTATTGTGATAAATGAAAGGAATGGACTAAAAGTGCATAAATAATATATTTACAGCTTTTACATAGAGAGCCAAGCGATCTATATTTCAATGTCATCATTTGAATAAAGTTCATTTTTTTCGATGAAGTTTAAAGTCTTCAAATGTAATAAATTATTGTAGTATTGTGATAATTTTAAAAATATTATCACTGAATGTATTGCATTTTAGAGATGTTTAAATAAAATAGCATTGCAGTTGGAAAGTCTTTCATAAATGCTTTATGCACGATTGATCTTTCTTGTTGATTTTATGCACATTTAACTATTTCTTTTTACAAGTTAAATATAATTAAATTTGCAAAAAAATTGGCAGAAAATGCTTTTTTATAAGAAAGATGCATTTTATAAACATCACATGCCATAACAGAATTTGTGTAAAAACCATCACCAAATTCGAGACTATACATATCATGAGAAACAAAAATGACCATTTTTATGAGAATTTTTTTAAAAACTACACAATACTTTAAATTTTCACCTGTGTTTAAATCTGTACAAAACTTTCATAGCAAAAGGTAATTTATAACAAAGAAGTAAAAGCTTTAAATTTGTTTTAAAATAAAAAAATCTTAAATAACAAGAAATAGTATAAACTAAAGAGTTAATATATGTTAATATAATGAAGTGCATGTTGTTCAGAATCATACAAGCAGAAACTATATTTTGCAAATAACATTAAATTAATTATAAAAAATGTATACTTTAAATGAATAAAATAATTTTAATATTTAACACTAAGTGGAGAATAAATGAAAACGTAGTCATATTGCATTTGTTGCTATGCATGCATGCTTATTTCAAATCATAAATTATTCTTTTACATGTTTTTGTATATTTATTTTTAGACAGGTATAATTACACTAAATGAAAGTTGCTTCATTTAATATTACATGGATTAAAATTATTTTAGTCCTGAATTTCCAAGTTATGCATGCACAGAATACATTCTAAGAAAGCATGATGCTGAACAACATGCTCTTCATCCGCCTTTAATATCTAATCCTAAAAGTAATATACAGTAGACCCCCTATAACAAGGGTTCATATAAGACGAATTCGTATAACACCGCGGAAAAATTGTGATTGTGTTCGTATAACATGCTAAAAGAGGCTCATATAACACGGTAAAAGACAGATGTTTTGATTTTATTACGTTTTAGCTCCAATAATTAATATAACTTTTGGCTGTAATACTAAACACCATTGTGCTTCTCAAATTTTGGGGAAACCCCATTTTTAGAGGAGATCGTCTCAGTTTGTTTCTAGTTGTGATGCACATTAAACGTGTCTGAAAAAACTTTTATATCATATGATTTATTTTATTCAACTTAAATTTGAGGAAAAAAAAAGTTTTAGGAAAATAAATCTTTGCGAAATTAAACCCGATTTCATCGAGAGGAAATACTTATCTGTTATCTCTGGTATATACATACTATCAATTAAGCTGGGTTTAAAGTCAAGTGTGTTAAATAAATTAAAAAAAAAATTATAATACGTACATAAATTAGGTTAAGTCTAATAATTTTATAATTTTTACGTTATCTAAAATTTTGTCTTTAGTCATCATGACTCCTGCCATGGAGAAGAATTCTAAGAAGAGCAGAAAATGTATATCCCTTGAAGAAAAAATTAAAATTTTGGATAGGTTAAAATCTGGTGAGAAAGTAATAGTTATTGCTAAGGATTTAAAATTAAACGAGGCAACAATTTGAACAATAAAAAGAAATGAGAACAAAATAAGAACTAGAATTTCCTCTGGATCTTTAGTAAGTTTGAATAAAACTGCTCGTATAAAAAACACTTTAATTAATTAGAGGAAATTGTTTAACTTCCGCGACAACAGAAGTAAATCGCATAATAAATATTGCCCACACTTTAGGTGGAGAAGGAGTCGTCGACATGAACGAGGAAGATGTTATTGAATTAATTAATACTAGTAACCAACACTTAGATGAACAAGAACTTATGCAACTGGCAGAGTCGTCCGAATCAAGTAGTGAAGAAAACTCATTACGAATTTTCTGTGAGCCAGAGCAACACTTTACTTTAGAAATCTTAAATGAAGGATTAGAATTGGCAAAAAATTTAGAAGAACATTTTACGAATAATGATCCATCAACAAAGCGCTCTGAGGAATTTAAGAAAACATTGAGATTGTTTAGCTCCATATTTTGAAGTAAAATAAGATTTAGAATGTAACAATAATAAATTGTTGAAAGCACAAGATACCCTTTTAAACAACGAAAATAACAGAGAAGAAACAAGTGAATCTTCAAGCTATGAAATAGCACAACCAACATTTAAAAGAGGATATCGTTGGAACCTAATAATAGATAGTTCCGACAGTGAATAAATGTAAAAAAAAAGTGTAACTGCTTCTTTAATTTAATGCAAAATGAATAACAAAACATTTTTAATTTCAATATTTGTTTGTTTTGAAGAGAAATAAAAAATATTTTAACTCACATATTAAATATTTATTTTACATCTTTAAGTATCTGTATAAGTTTATGTTTATGCATAAGTAAACTGTATGTGAGCCACTAATTTGCCAAAATAATTAAGTCCATAAAAGTAAAGGTAGAAAATATGTATTGATAAATTTTTATACATTTCTTGTGAAAAAAAACATTTATTATTCAACGGCCATAAAAATAGTTGTCATGTAGTGTCTTTAGCCTGATTATTAAAGAAAGTTATTTTAAATATAACAAGTAAATTAATCGCTTTGGGCTGTGAATGGCTCATTTATTTGTATAATCTACGTGACTCGTAAAACATGGATTCATATAACATTGAATGCATCTACCGTGTTATAGGGGTCTACTGTATACATAAAATAACACTAGGAAGATATATAAAATCAAATAAAAGTTAAAACTAAATATAATTAAATGTAAAATAAAATATATGAGTCAAACAGCATTTTGATACAAATTTGTTTTAATTTAGTATTGTGCTTTTTAGCATTTCACCCATGTATCAACTTTTTTTAAAACTTCTTCTAAGTAGAGTGTTTTATTAAAATTCCCTCCAAGTATATTTTTTTCTAATTTCTTCAAAGTCATGTTTTGTAAAAAAATATACATATCAAAATATCATTTTTAAAATGTTTATACATAGTGTCAATTTTAAAATGTTCCTTTATTTATAATAAAGTCTTTTCCTTTTGATTTTATGCACATTTGATTATTTTCTTATAACTTTTTACAAGTTAAATATCATTAAATTTGTGTGGGGAGGATGTTTTTTAAAATTTCTTTAAAGTACAAACTTTTTTCTAAGTATCGTTTTTTCTAAGTTTCTTTGAAGTACAAACTTTTTTCCAAGTATCGTTTATTAAAATTTTGTTAAAGAGTAATTTTTTTGCCAGTATCGTTCTTTTGAAATTTCGTTAAACTACAATCGTTTTTCAACAAAAAAAAAGTTGCAAATTTTTTAAATCCAATCTGTTCAGACACTAGTAGAATGCATAAGTAGGTGTACATTGAAAATTTTTAAGTGTAAATGATTGTTGACATATTTCCCAAACAAAAGGCTTTTTACAAGTGTGTCTAAGATGTCTATTTAAATCTGCATTATGTGAAAAGTTTTCTAACATATATCACATTCAAAAGGCTACTCAAACTGCTGCTCATGCCTTAGAGAGAGTCGAGTGGTCTGGGTTTTCGATATGCAGAAGGCTTTTTACAAGTGTGTCTAAGAAGATGTCTATTTAAATTTGCATTACATGAAAAAGTTTTCTGACATTTTTCACAAGCAAAAGGCTTTTCACTAGTATGCATAAGTAGGTGTACATTTAAACAACTTTTATATATAAATGATTTCTGACATATTTCACAAACATAAGACTTCTCACCAGTATGTCTAAGAAGATGCCTATTTAAATATGTCTTAAGTGAAAATGCTTTCTGACATTTCACAACCAAAATCTTTTTCACCAGTATGTAAAAGTAGGTGGTTATTTACCTTTCTATGTAAATGCTTTGACATATTTCACAAGTAAAAAGCTTTTTACCAGTGTGTCTACGAAGATGTCTGTTTAAATTTGTATTACTTAAAAATGTTTCCGGACATATTTCACAAACAAAAGTTTTTTCAGCAATATGTATAAATATGTGTGCATCTAAAGAACTTTTATGTGCAAATGATTTCTAACATATTTCACAAACAAAATTCTCCGCCGGCTGCCCAAATTGCTACTCCCAGTCTTCGGATGAGTCGGTCGGCCTGAGCTTTCGACATTCGACAAACAAAATGCTCCGGCCACATATTAAGCTACCACAAGCCTTAGGGTTGGTCGTGTGGTCTGGGCCTTCAACAAACAAAATGCTTTTCACTAGTATGCATAAGTAGGTGCATATTTAAAAGATCTTTACGTGTAAATGCCTTCTGACATATTTCACAAACAAAAGGCTTTTCACCAGTGTGTCTAAGAAGATGCCTCTTGAAATCTGCATTACGTGAAAATGCTTACTGACATATTTCACAACCAAAAGGTTTTTTACCAGTATGCAAAAGTAGGTGTGTATTTAAATGACTTCTCTGTGTAAATGCTTTCTGACATATTTCACAAGTAAAAGGCTTTTCACCAGTATGCATAAATAGGTGTCTATTTAAACTTGTTTTATATGGAAATGTTTTCCGACATATTTCACAAACATAAGGCTTTTTACCAGTGTGACTAAGAAGATGCGTATTTAAATCTGAATTCCTTGAAAATGCTATCAGACATATTTTACAAACAAAAGGCTTTTCACCAGTGTGTATACAAAGATGGTTTTTTAAACCTGAATTACTGGAAAATGATCTCTGGCATATTTTACAAACAAAAGGATTTTCACCAGTGTGTATAAGAAGATGCTTATTTAAATCTGAATTACTTGAAAATGCTTTTTGGCATATTTCACAAACAAAAGGCTTTTCACCAGTGTGTATAAGAAGATGCCTATTTAAATCTGAATTACTTGAAAATGCTTTTTGACATATTTCACAAACAAAAGGCTTTTCACCAGTGTGCCTAAATAGATGTCTATTTAAATATGCATTACGTGAAAATGCTTTCTGACATATTTCACAAACAAATGGTTTTTTATCATTGTGCCTAAGATGTTTATTTAAATCTCCTTTATGTGCAGATGTTTTATGACACATTTCACAAGCAAAAGACGTTTCTCCAGTATGAATAATTAGGTGTACATTTAAACTACTTTTATATGTAAATGCTTTCTGTCATATTTCACAAACAAATGGTTTTACATCTGTGTACTAAAAGACATGCATATTTGAATCTCTGTATCTGCATGTTTTTGACATATTACATAAAAAGACTTTTTACCACTGTGTCTATGAAGATGTTTATTTAAATCTATTTTATGTGAAAATGCTTTTTAATATATTCCCCAAATAAAAGGCTTTTCACAAGTATATGTTAGAAGGTATTTATTTGAAAGACTTTCAAGTGAAAATGCCTTACCACATATTTCACAAATAAAAGGCTTTTCACCAGTGTGCATACACATATGTGTATTTAAATCCATTTCATATTGAAGCAATTCTGAATTTATATTGATTCAAATTACTCATACAAATATTTTATAGCATTTACACATGGTTCCTCATAAGTATACACATGTAGGTGTTTATTTAATCATATTCCTTCTGACATATTTAACAGGTACTATTATTTGACTTAAAGCAAGTCTTTCGCCCTGTAAATAAATTTTATAATTCAAATGACTGTTATTGTAAATGCTTTCAGACACAAATGATTTATTACCCGCAAACATAAAAAAAAAATGTGATCTATAAGTAAACACAGACTAAATTTCTTATTCAAACAGATACAGCAGAGTGGTTACTTTTAAGTTTATTAGAAAGCACATATTACTTTGAATTTAATTTTTAGCGTCATTACAATCTACCGGATAGCTTAAAATTCCGCAACAGAGTGTAAAGTGAGATCCTGACAAAACTCAAAATTGCAGATATTATAGTTTCTTCTTCCTGAAGTAAAGAATTTATCTTGACTTTGTATTGATTACTTAGGTCATGAATTATGGAGAAAAGCTTTTTCTTCACATGATCATCCACAAAAAATTTTTGATGTCATTCCTCACACATTGTACAGAATTCATGCAATGAAACAATAAAGAAGAAGCAGTTGACATTAGGGTCTGTCTCTACACTGACACACAGAATACTATATTAGTCTGTATATAATATTAGTCTGTGCACTGACACATGTATAAGGACTGACTAAGAAGAACCTTCGACCAGAGATATAGGTATATTTTCAGCTCGATGAGAAGAACCAGCTGAATTCACCAGGATCAGCCAGAATTCACTGCAACGCACTCCCGCCAGAATACCACGTGATACCTACGTCAGGCGCGAATTTCAGCCAGACTCAGCTCTTCGGTTTGATTTATTTTTTCTTGTTTTTACTTTCCCTGCAATACATGGTAATGTATAGGGAAAGTATTGGAATCATGCCGAAAATCGCAACTCGAGTTTTCGACGGATCTACACGTTTCGAGACCTCTAGAATTCGAAAAAACCATTTTTAGCGTGACGTCTGTGTGTCTGTCTCTGTCTGTCTGTCTGTGTGTCTGTCTGTGCAGATTTTGTATCCACTCTAACTAAAAAACTAATGGACCGAATTTCACGAAATTTTGTAGGTAAGGCACTTGTGGGCGGGGCTGGTGCTGATTAGTTTTGGGTACGATTCGGAATAAAAGAACCCGCCTTTTTTGTGAAATGGCCCGCAAAAGCTTGTATCCACTGTAGCTAAAAAACTAATAGACCGAATTTCACAAAATTCGGTAGATAAGTCACGTATAGGTCACCCTGGTGCTGATTAGATTTTGGTACGATTCAGAAAAAAATAACCTGCCTTTTTTTGCAGAATGGCCCGCAAAAATCGCCCAAATCAAAACTAAAAAACTACGTATGCTCAAATATATCCATTAAATGCTTGTTTAATACGTAATTTTTAGCGAAGAAAAGAATAAGACCAACCCCATTACATTAGGACCAGCCGTTCTCGAGATATTTTAGTTTTTCGTATTTTCTCTACGCCACCTTTGAAAATAAGTCCGGTTACCGAATGAGAACGAAAATTGAATTAAAAATGAAATAAATTTAATTAAAATAAAGAGAACATGGATATAAGTCTGCAGAGAATGTCATGTGCTGCCCACATCAGATTTTTCTCCTTGTGTGACGTCCGTAGATATGTGGCAGCAGATGAATGAATAGAGTTCTTTGTTTTCTTCATGCGAAAATATACAGTTTAATTAGTTTATGCGTGATTTTGATATTGAAAATACACATACATATATATATTGTACGATCAAACACATAGTGTGGTAATTGCTGGAGGGAGTCGACCTTGATTGAAAGAAGTAGGATTAAGGAATGCTAAAAAAACTTTTTCCTGCGGTGGGCAAACTAAAGTATGAAACTCAAAAAATTGATAAACTTGATGTTTGCATTTGTGACCTTTAAACTTCTAAGGGAGGGTAAATGCCCCCCTTGCGCTTGCCTATGGACGCCCACGACAAAGCGCAAATAGAATTTTTCTAGGGGTGCAAACTATACGATTATACCTACAATATCGACTAGCTTGAAATCTACATTTGTGATCTTGAATGTCCTAGGGGAGAACAAGTGCACCCCTTGCCCTCTCCTATAGGCGCCGATAGAGCTTTTTTCATGGTGACAAAAAAACCTTTAAACTGAAGGTTGAGGCGTTCAATATCGATTAGCTAACAAGTCTAATGAGTCATCTACGGGAGGGCAAGTGTTCTACTTGCCCTCCACTATGGGCGCCCATGTAGCATTTTCCAATAGGGCAAAATCAAGGACGAGGAGTTCAATATCTACTAGCTTGAAGACTACATTTGCAACATTAAGCGTCCACAGTAGGGTAAGTTTTCCCTTATGGGCGCCCATGGCAAGGACACCCATAGAATTAATTCCATCGGTGACAAATTCCAAGATAAGGTGGTTCATATCGAATTGCTTGTAATCTACATTTGTAACCTTAAACGTGCACAGTAGGGAAAGTTTCACATTGAGTTCCCTTATGGGCGCCCATAGCAAGGACACCCATAAAACTAATATTCCATCGGCGATAAACTAAAGGATGAGGCGTTCCACATCGACTAAATTGAGACTTGCATGTCTAACCTTGAACGTCTATGGGACGGCAAGAGTAATCCTTTCCTTCCACTATGGGCGCCCATGTCACATTTTTCAGGAGGGAACTCAAGGATGACGCATTCAATATCGACTAGCTGGTAACCTACATTTGTAACCTTGGATATCCTGTTAAGATTAAGTGCTCCTTTGCCGTGCTCCCTGCTTATACTATTGTCCTCAGGACAGAAGGTTGTTCTTTTCTGAATCGTACCAAAATCTAATCAGTACCAGAGTGTCCCACAAGTAACTTATCTACCAAATTTTGTGAAATTTGGTCAATTAGTAGTTTAGCTAGGATGGATACATGATATTTTTGCGGGCCGTTTCGTAAAAAAAGGAAGGCTGTTCTCTTCCGAATCGTACCAAAATCTAAGCATTAGAATATCATACAAGTTACTTATCCACCAAATTTTGTGACATTTGGTCAATTAGTATTCCAGCTAGAGTGGATACATGAAATTTTTACGGGCCATTTCGCAAAAAAAGGCGGGTTCTGTTTTTACGAATCGTACCAAAAACTAATCAGCACCAGGGTCATACCCAAGTGATTTACCTACCAAATTTTATGAAATTCGGTCCATTAGTTTTTGAGTTAGAGTGGATACATACATTGCACAGACAGACACACACACAGACGTCACGCTAAAAATAGTTTTTTCGTATTCTAGAGGTCTCGAAACGTGTAGATCCGTCGAAAACTTGAGTTGTGATTTTCGGCATGATTCCAATACTTTCCCTATACATTACCATGTATTGCAGGGAAAGTAAAAATTACGCGTTTGATTTTCTAAAATAACCAAATGCATACTATTATAAATTTAAACCACTTTATTAAAAGAACAGTGTGAAATTTTATAATTACAAGCACATGACATTGTGATACTCGCGATTGCAGAATCTAAATAATGACTTGAAGTAAATATTGGAATGTTGACAACCCTTTGTAAAGAATTTTAATAATTCATATTGACATTCAGCGTGTAAATACGAATCCATTTCGCGCAGTCTCAGATCACAACAGAGATGTTTACGGCACTCTTGGCGAGAAAATTTCTTTATCGCAAATTTCGCCAAATTGCCAAGCCTGTCACTCCGAACCTCATAATGGAAATACGCAACGACGACTGTCGACAAACTGTAGAATTTGCAAAATACATTGGATGTTCCAATATCAGCGAGAACAGTTTCTCGATGATGGGTCAAAAGCGGCTTGCACCCAAACCGTCCTTTACGAAGACTGCTATGGACGTCAAGACACCGACGTGAGAGATTGCTATGGTGTCGGACTCGAGCCTCTTGGAGGACTGAATAGGATAGGGTAGTATTCAGCGACAAGTTTTGGTTCTGTTTGCCAAATGACAAGTGTCGTGTGAGAGACAGATCCAATTCTGCTGCCACTGTTGGACGTCATCCTGTTCGACAACGCGGCATCATGGTTTGGGGTGCCATTGGCTTTGATAACCTGTCACATCTGGTTCGTTTCAGAGGCACATTGACGGTACGATGATATATGGATGAGGTGCTGCGGCCGGTTGCACTGCCCTATTTTGAGCGGTTGCAAAATGTTGTTTTCCAGCAAGATTACGCGCGACCGCATAGGAAACCATCAACAGATAAGCCTTTCAAGGTACCCAGGTGCTTTCTTTGCCTCCGCTGTCTCCAGATCTCTCACCTATCGGTCATCGAATATATCTAGGACGTGATTGGCTGTCGTTTGACTGCCCTGCCCCCTCCTCAAATAG
The DNA here is from genome assembly GCA_951213105.1 of Amaurobius ferox. NCBI lineage: Eukaryota > Metazoa > Arthropoda > Arachnida > Araneae > Amaurobiidae > Amaurobius > Amaurobius ferox. The sequence goes on along the minus strand of OX578155.1, from coordinate 81,340,818 downwards.
AAGACGATCTGTGGAGAATGGTTAAAGGCATATGGTCATCCATCCATCAGGAAACTATCCACATGCTCATTGCATCTGTTCCTCGAAGGATTGCTGCTTGTATCGCCGCAAGAGATGGTCCTACTGCCTACTGATCCCCCTGTCTATGCTATTACTGTATTGCATTCTTCTGGAATTAGCACCACCTATAGAATATGCCACCTCTGTGTGCTCTTTATCACCGCATTCTATTCGCTCTGTTATGATGTTGCATTTTCTGTGTCGGGTAGTGTATACATATATATGAAAAATTATATATACATCCATAAGAAATTAAGCTACAGCGGCGAAACTGGGAATGTATATATCATTTGAGGAGATATTCAATAGGTTAGAACTTGAGAGTAAAAAGAAGATGACATTTTAGTAAGTGGTAAATCCTCCATTGGCATTTATACAAGTCAATATTCGGTGTGGCATAGAGTCACTCAAATTGCTTATGTCCCTCTGTGGAAGTTTCTGCCTCAAATGTTGCAACTGGTTAACTAATTTAGTGGTATTCTGAGAAGGCTGCAATTACCGTTCTAGCAAGCCCCCAACGTGTTCCATTACAGATAGGTATGGACTCTTGGTTGGCCATTAGATGGTATTAAATCTTCGAAGACGTTGTCACCAAAGTCGTGCAGTATATGGTCGAGCGTTGTCGTGCAGTATATGGTGGAGCGCTGTCGTGTTTGTAAAATTAATCTAGGAATCATATGCAGAACAATCGGTTGCAGAATATCTTCGACGTATAAGTGAACCGTCAGATTGGCTTTGAACACAGCTAGAGGAGATCGGCTGTCCCACGAGATGGTTATCCCAGACTGTCACACCATGTGTGATGGCAGTGTGCCGCTCATCAACAAATGCGGGATTGGAACTCTGGCCAGTCCTCCAAACACGTATGTAGCGATTATCAGCACGAAGAGAGAAACACAATTCGTTGCTAAAGACAACGTGCCTCCAATCGGACACTGGTCAGACTGACCGAGTGCGACACCAATCCAGACGGCTCTGCTTATGTTGAGGTGTATGTGGTAGGCGCCTTAATGGACGTCATTACCTAATCCCACCTTTTATAAGTCGTCCGAATAGTATCCTTTGATTCAGAATGTATGGAGGATGACAAATGCCTTTGAATGGCTGATAGCGACGCCATTGGTATACACGTGGCTCCTCTCCGAACTGCACGATCCTCTCGAGCAGCTGCCTCTCTGGGGCACCCCGAGTCTCTGTGATGGTTACATGTGCCTTCTCCGATCCGCTGTTGCTAACACCGAGCAACTACCATACCACTTCGACCAAGATGGCGACTGATACGACTGTTCAACCAACCACCTTACCGTCGGCCTATGATGAGACAGATCTCTCACTAAATCCGATAATTGTTCGTAGCGAAATCAGTCGTTTTAAATGTTGCACATTGCGTCGTTCTCATGCTCGTGGCATGAGCCCCATAACATTATTGTTGCTGACAGTTTGATCACATCACTTGCATAATTTGTAAAAGGGCATTTGCATGCTGAGTTTCGTGGCTGTAACTCAATTTTTCATGGATGCATAATGCATATATATTTTTCAACAGAGTGTATATATATATATATATATAAAGAAGAAAAGTGTGTATGTATGTATGTTTGTATGATCCACCATAACAGATACAGATCAACTAACTCTTCAAACAATTCTTTAGAAAGAGTCTCTATTCTTCCAAGAAAAGTTAAAAAAAAAATGGCCACTCGATATCTATATATATATAAAGAAGAAAGTGTATGTATGATCCACCATAACTGAAGAACGGCTGAACCGAATTTGATGAAATTTGGTAGGTAGTCTTAAAATCGCCCCACTTAAAACATAGGCCATGTTTCGAGTTTCTACAACGAGTGGTTTTTGAGATATTAGTGAAAAATGACACTTTTTTTGGTCTCATCATTACGGAAGAACGGCTGAACCGAATTTAATGAAAGTTGGTGGGTAGCTTTGAAATAGCCCTCCATAAATTTAGTCTAAGTTTCGAGTTCCTAAAACTAGAGATTGCCGAGATATTGATGGAAAACGAAACTTTTTCCTAGAAGTTCTACTCTCTTAACTCCATGATTCCCAACAAAGAAGATTGGAAATAGTTGGTTGAAAACTTGGAAATCAATTAAATCTCTGAGTTTTGTGGGAGTTTATTCAACGTATTAGTCACTTTTGAAAATCGCAGGTTTGAGATATGAATTTAAATGGAAACTATCACCATGGTTTATTTCTCACAAGCTTACTCAACAACGAAAAGTATTAAGAAATCACAAGAAAAATCACGTGTTCTCTTCATATAAGGGTCACGTGATCTCTTCATATAATGGCCACGCGATCTCTTCATATAATGGTCACGTGATCTCTTCATATAATGGTCACGTGATCGCCTCATATAAAGGGTTTAATTATTATTTTAATTGTTATTTAAAAAAACTACTGATTATATTTTGCTGAACTTCTTTTATATATTTTATGGGATAATTTGAATATTTTCTAAAACTTACGAAACAATTTGTGAATTTTAAATTCGCTTAAAAGTGTTTGAAAAATTAGGTCCCATAGGGTTCAATTTATTTCATTTATTCAACCCGGATTCAATCCAAAACTAATTGGGTGATATTATTCATTTATATTCCCATAGGTCCCACAGACCGTCTGAACAACATACTGAAATATCATTTTGATAAAGTCATTTTTACGGCAGTTATCGTGCTAACGGAAAGTATTGGAATCATGTCGAAAATCGCAACTCGAGTTTTCGACGGATCTACACGTTTCAAGACCTCTAGAATACGAAAAAACCATTTTTAGCGTGACGTCTGTGTGTGTGTCTGTGTGTCTGTCTGTCTGTGCAGATTTTGTATCCACTATAACTAAAAAACTAATGGACCGAATTTCACAAAATTTGGTAGGTAAGTTACTTGTGAGCGAGTCCAGTGCTGATTAGTTTTGGGTACGATTCGGGATAAAAGAACCCGCCTTTTTTTGCGAAATGGCCCGCAAAAGCTTGTATCCACTCTAACTGAAAAACTAATGGACCGAATTTCACAAAATTCGGTAGATGAGTCTCTTGTGGGTTACCCTGGTGCTGATTAGATTTTGGTACGATTCGGAAAAAAATGACCTGCCTTTTTTTGCAAAATGGCCCGCAAAAATCGTCCAAATCTAAACTAAAGAACTGGGTATACTCAAATATATCCATTAAATGCTGATTAAATACTTAATTTTTAACGACGAAAAGAATAAGACCAACCCCATTACACTAGGACTAGCCGTTCTCGAGATATTTTAGTTTTTCTTACTTTCCCTACGCCACCTTTGAAAATAAGCCCGGTTACCGAATGAGAAGGAAAATTGAATTAAAAGTGAAATAAATTTAATTAAAATAAAGAGAATGTTAATATAAGTCTGCAGGGAAAGTCTTGTGCTCCTCACATCAGATTTTTATCACAGTTTTGCATGGTAAATCCCGAGCAACGCCGGGTAATCGTTGCTAGTATATATATATATATATATATATGTGTGTGTATATATTTATATATATATATACAGGGTGTCTAAAAAAAATTGAAACGCGCTTTAATTATTTACCTGTTGGAGGTAAGTGGGCAATGTCAATTGCAAAAATGTTGAAAGTAAGGTAGGAAATAAGACTACGTTAATGAAATAGTTCTCACATTAATATCAAAAAGTTACACTTTTTAAATTTTTATACAACTTCCCTTAGACAAATTGGGTCAATCAGAATTTTTTTATTTTTAATGCACAACATCATTAAAGAAACCCGCATATCTATATCTTTAAAATTGTGCTGTGCAATGCTTCTGCAGCAGGTGCAATATTTCTGCCGGCGATTTCTATAGACGCCAATGTCTGCAAAGGAGGGTCGAAGTGTTTGGGATAGGGTATGTCAAATACCTGTCTTTTTGGGAGGTTTTTCGTTTGGGATAGACGCTGTCTCACCCGTAAGCTAAAGATTAAATGCATTTTTTTCGAAACGGAATTTTCAAAGGTTTTACATTTTTAAAATGCTCCATGCGTCTTCGACGGGAGAGCACGTTTCAAGCATCCCTGATCACGAATCAAACATTTTTGAAGTGATGTCTGTGTGTGTATGTGTGTGAAAGTATATATATGTGTGTGTGTGTGTGTGTCAGTGAGTCTGTGGAGACGATAACTGACGAACGAATGAACCGATTCGAACCAAATTTGGTACAAAAATCACAATCAGTAGACACTGGAAGCCTATTATTTTTAGATGCAATCGAATGTTCAGAATCCCCCTAAATTTTCGAATGAAATTTTGAAAAAATCGTCAAAAAATCAAAACCACTAATAAAGTTACGCAAATAGACATTTCTTATGTAATTTTTCATTAGAAAACGATTGGCATAAATTTTAGAACGCTGACATGAACTGTTCTCGAGATATTGTACATTTTTCAAAAAAATTATCAAAATGTCATAAAATAAAAAAAATATTTCCTATTGAGAAACATATTGACTTTTCATATTTAATACCATGCGATAAATTGGGTGACATCATTGACGTGGATCTAGCTCGTTCCATTCATGAAAAATGATACTTTGAGTAATGCTTTTGTATTTGAAAGTCAATAGTCATTTATCTGCTGTAAGAATAATTTATTTCTTAGTGCATAACGCTTGGCGAGATTTTGGCGGAATGTCGCCAACTTGGTGACTTTTTGAAATGTTGCTAAATTAACGAAAATCTCGCCAAATGGATAAAAATGACGCTAAATCAATGAAAATGGCGACCAATTTTCGAAAATTCAATATCTTGGAAAGAATATTAGTATCTACTATAAGAGAAACCTATTTTTTTACTGTAAAGGTAGTAAATTCATTACATTATATAAGGAAAGTCATGTGTTGCCCACATCAGATTTTTACTTATGTTGCTCTGTCTGAAGTTCGCACATTTGAAGAATTATTAATCAAGACATTGCTAGAATCAAAACTGTTTGGTTTTAACAACTACAAATTCTCTCCGTCCGTTTAAGACGGCTGAATTTGTATTTTGCTGTAGTTCTTTATTGCACAGGTTATTGGTGTTGTTAGAATGAACCGTAATATCGATTTATCAGTGTAGATAGCATTTTCTTCTACTGAAAAATAGTTGTAATGTGTTGTCTGGTTCGAAATCAATGAAAGAAATAGAGATTTCTGCAGGCCCGTTCAGGGTGCCTTGGGAGGGCGGTGGACAAAGGGTGATGAAGGGGTCTTCATACTAAATAATTCTATGCCGTCACGCGTTCGTGCTTTTGCCTCTAGGCAAACTCTATATAAAAAAAAATCTGATGTGGGCAACACATGACTTTGCTTAGATTCAGAGATTTTCATTTTCTAAGATTTTTAATGTTCAAAATTCATAATTTTCCCCCTTCCCTTCAAAATTAATTTATGGTTAATGAATATTTCGGCGATTTATCTCGTATTAACGTTTATGTATCATCCCTTTCATACATTTTTATATTCCAAATTACGCACGCGAAGTATCTACAAACGCTAAATGTATTCATAGAATCCTTTACTTATTCGCCTGTGCCTCTGTAATTTTCCTTTTCACCCTTACGCCTTCACTTTCGAACAGCAATTATATTCCTCTGAAAGCGAAAAATAACGCTCCTTTTTGACCAGTTCATGGCTATCAGTAGAGACAATGTTTATTTCAGATGTTTTGGGGTGCCTAGGCATTCCGTAGGGTTGGCGCAACGGAGCAATGAACTTTGGCGGGAAAGCGTGATAGCAAGTTGGCGGCACTTTCGTGTCGCGCGGTTCGTTGCGACACGAAAGTGCCGCCAAGCTAGCTATCACGCTTTCCCGCCAAAGTTTATTGCTGTCCCTTTTTTTAATTCCCCGGGGTATGTATAGGCGCTCTGTGTGAGGCGCATGTTTTTTCACTCGCCAAGATTGGCGTCTCCTGGGAAGTGGAAATTTGGTTGGCAAGTTTTTTAGTTGGATTCTAAGAGCAGATCAGAGAGGTTGGAAGAAAATTTGGAGTGCCGAGCCGGGGGCTCATGCTGAGCGCCCGGGCTCGCCGGAAAATGTGTTTTGAAGTCCTTGGCAAATTCTCACGTAAGCTTAGTTTCTTTGAATTTACGAAGTGATGGCTTGAACAAATTCCGATGCAACGGAAATTTTCGATGGGAATGAATCTTGACTAAGATCTTAAAATGAGCTTCTAATGATGACGTTGTGACTATCCAAGCACAAGTCGATGCAGATTCAGCTGCCTTTGAGTTTGAATATCTTCATTTTTCATCAGAGTTTATCCTTTTTCAAGGCAGGCCTTTTTCCACCTAACCGTGATCTTCGTCAAACTGGCGATTCTGTTTATATTGCCGGTATTAAAGATGGTGTTCGATCAAAAAAAAAAGAATATATATTGTACCAAAAGTGAAATTCTGTCTTACTGCCGGCATTGATCAAAAGTGAAATTCGACAGCCGTTAATGTGCCAGACTACAATTCATCAGTGTGTTTACGTACAGCTTTCAGGTTCCTGGAGGAATTGGAACCTAGGTATTTCCTTGCCTCCTTCATAAGTACTTTTTCCATGCAACCTGTCTTCTTTGGTTTTCAGGGTGAGCGTCAGTAAATTTTCTTCCCTATCCGCGCTTTGTTAACTTTCGCGGCACACATATTTCGCCGAAATTCTGCTCAAGCAGTTGCGAAATATTTTCTTATAGATAAAATGCTATGCTTAGATTATATTAAAACTAAATTTATTACCCAATAAAACATAGAATATATGTTTTATTTTAATTTAAAATATTTTTGGTGTTGCCATCTGTTGTCGTAATTTAATTCATACCGACTATTTTTATTTTTTAATGAATATTTTTAAATGTCTATACCTTCTAATACGCTATTAAATACAACAACAGATCATATATAATGCCATAATCACGGAAACGTAATTGAACTTGGACTTGAAGAGAAAGGAACTTGAAGACAAAACTGCAGTCCTCAGTGATGTACATTCAGATCCTTTATCAAATTTATAGAATGATAAATTACCTTTCCGTGATCGAGGCATTATTATATATGATCTGTTGTTGTATTTAACACTGTATTAGAAGGAATAGATATTTAAAAGTGTTCATTAAAAAATAAAAATAATCGGTATGAATTAAATTACGACAACAGATGGCAGCACCAAAAATATTTTGGATTAAAATAAAAAATGTATTCTATGTTTTTGGGGGCATTAAATTTAGTTTTAATAGAATCTAAGCATTGCATTTTATAATTTAGAAAATATTTCGCAACTGTTTGAGCAGAATTTCGGCGAAATATGACAGAAAATTTACTGCACACTGTTTTCGGATTTGGTGCTGCCATCTATATTCACTAACTAGAATCTTCGCTCCTCAAATGATAATTGTTATTGAAGGAACTGTGACTGGGAATCTGCTCAGCATTTTTATCTGTGGTGAATTCCTTTTGATACGGACAGCTTCGTTTTCCTTTTTTTTTTTTGCACCTATGAGAATAATAATTTTGATACATGTACCAATTGAGAGTTTACATTTTACCATTTACTGTTTGTTTTTATTATTCTGAATATTAATCATTTGTAATTTTATCATTCACCATTTGTGTTTCGTTTTATTATTTTGAATTATTCATTTAACATTTTTAGTGGTGGACAGCTCAGGCAGACCAAACTCTGGTCTTCAGACCAGAGTGGAATCTGAGCCTGGGAATTAATCTGATAACTGGGATTAAATTAATAACTGGGATTTAATTTGATAACTGGGTCTTGAATTTAAATTTAATTGATCATACAAAAAAATGCAATGTACTAATCTAGCCACTATACGATACTTTTAAGTTTAGCAGTTTGGAAGGTGTTTAATTTTTGTAACTTTTTTATTTGTTTTTGAAAATGTTGTTAATAAAGCAAGTTTTAGTTTAACATAAAATTGGTTGTGTTTCTTTGTTGGCTGTGCTCGATTTAATTCTAGTAAAGGTAAGTGAAGTTTTAGAGAATTTGTTGAATGTTGATGATAATTATAAAAGATAAACAACCAAGTAATATGCACAGGCCAAACTGTAGGAAAAGCAATTAGTAAAGGAATCATTATTAAAATACATTAGAAACTTTAATAATAAATAGTAAGAAAAAGGAAACAGAATATTAATACATTCAAAAGAAACTTTATTAACTTATATTAAAATAAAATTAACTTATATTTACATTAAAAGTAAAATAAATCGTAGAAGTAAGATATGAAAAAATAAAAGGAACTTTATTTAGGAATTTATTAACTTACAAAAATATGAAAAGTAAATAAAAAGAGTTTTTCATCACAACAACTTTCCTTATATAATGCAATGAATTTACTACTTTTACAGCTATAAAAAACGTTATTCTTATAGTGGATACTTATATTCTTTCCATGATATTGAATTTTCTTCAATGACTCGTCATTTTCATTGATTTAGCGTCATTTTTATCAATTTGGCGAGATTTTTGTTAATTTAACAACAATTAAAAATGTCGCCAAGTTGGCGACATTCCGCAAAATTCGTCGCCAAAATCTCGTCAAGCGTTATGGACGGAGAAATAAGTTTTTCTTACAGCAGATAAATGACTATTGACGTTCAAATACAAAAGTATTACTCAAAGTATCTTTTTTCATGAATGGAACGAGCTAGATCCACGAGAATGATATCACCCAATTTATAGCATGGTATTACATATGAAAAGTGAACATGTTTCTCACTAGGAAATATTTTTATTTTTTATTTTATAAAACTTTTTGATAATATTTTTTGAAAAATGTGCAATATCTCGAGAACGGTTCATGTTAGCGTTCTAATATTGAAGTCATGCGTTTTCTAATGAAAAATTACATAAGAACTGTCTATTTGCGTAACTTCATTAGCGGTTTTGATTTTTTGACGATTTTTTCAAAATTTCATTCGAAAATTTAGGGGAGTTCTGAACATTCGATTACGTATTAAAGCAATAGGCTTCCAGTGCTTACGGATTGTGATTTTTGTACCAAATTTTGTTCGAATCGGTCCATTCGTTCGTCAGTTATCGTCAGACTCACTGACACACACACACACACACACAGACATCACTTCAAAACTGTTTGATTCGTGATCAGGGATGCTTGAAACGTGCTCTCCCGTCGAAAACTCGAATTCGAATTTTCGACCCCGTCACAATACTTTCCTTATACAAATTGTATATAAGGAAAGTAAAAAGAATGTTGACTTCATTTGCTTAATTTTTACTTTCCTTATATACAATAATGTATAAGAAAAGTATTGTGACGGGGTCGAAAATTCGAATTCGAGTTTTCAACGGAGAGCACATTTCTAGCATCCCTGATCACGAATCAAACATTTTTGAAGTGATCTGTGTGTGTGTGTGTGTGTGTGTCATTGAGTCTGTGGAGACGATAACTGACGAACGAATGGACCGATTCGAACGAAATTTGGTACAAAAATCACAATCCGTAAACACTGGAAGCCTATTGTTTTTATACGCAATCGAATGTTCAGAACCCCCCTAAATTTTCGAGTGAAATTTTGAAAAAATCGTCAAAAAATCAAAGCCTCTAATAAAGTTACGCAAATAGACATTTTTTATGTAATTTTTCATTACAAAGCGATTGACATAAATTTTAGAACGCTAACATGAACCGTTCATGAGATATTGCACATTTTTCAAAAAAATTATCAAAAAGTCTTATAAAATTAAAAAAAATATTAACTGTTGAGAAACAGGTTCACTTTTCATATGTAATATCATGCGATAAATTGGGTGACATCATTCTCGTGGATCTAGCTCGTTCCATTCATGAGAAAGATACTTTGAATAATACTTTTGTATTTGCATTTATCTGCTGTAAGAATAACTTATGTCTCCGTCCATAACGCTTGGCGAAATTTTGGCGACGAAACTGGTGGCATGTCGCCAACTTGGCGACTATTTTAAAATGTTGCCAAATTAACGAAAATATCGCCAAATGGATAAAAATGACGTTAAATCAATGAAAATGACGACTAATCGTCGAAAATTCAATATCTTTTAAAGAATATAAGTATTTACTATTAGAAAAACCTATTACTATCCTTATATACATAATGTATAAGGAAAGTATTGAGACGGGGTCGAAAATTCGAATTCGAGTTTTCGATGGGAGAGCACGTTTCAAGCATCCCTGATCACGAATCAAACATTTTTGAAGTGATGTCTGTGTGTGTGTCAGTGAGTCTGTGGAGACGATAACTAACGAACGAATGGACCGATTTGAACCAAATTTGGTACAAAAATCACAATCCGTAAACACTGGAAGCCTATTGTTTTTATACGTAATCGAATGTTCAGAACCCTCCTAAATTTTCGAGTAAAATTTTGAAAAAATCGTCAAAAAATCAAAACCGCTAATAAAGTTACGCAAATAGACATTTCTTTTGTAATTTTTCATTAGAAAACGATTGACATAAATTTTAGACCGCTAACATGAACCGTTCTCGAGATATTGCACATTTTTCAAAAAAATTATCTAAAAGTCATATAAAATGAAAAAAAACAATATTTCCTATTGAGAAACATGTTCACTTTTCATATGTAATATCATGCGATAAATTGGGTGACATCATTGTCGTGGATTTAGCTCGTTGCATTCATGAAAAAAGATACTTTGAGTAATACTTTTGTATTTGAACGTCAATAGTCATTTATCTGCTGTAAGAACAACTTATTTCTTCGTCCATAACGATTGGCGAGATTTTGGCGGAATGTCACCAACTTGGCAACTTTTTGAAAAGTTGCCAAATTAACGAAAATCTCGCCAAATGGATAAAAATGACGCTAAATCAATGAAAATGGCGACCAATTGTCGAATCTTCAATATCTTGGAAAGAATATTATTATCTACTATAAGAGAAACCTATTTTTTAACTGTAAAGGTAGTAAATTCATTACATTACATAAGGAAAGTCATGTGTTTCCCACATCAGATTTTTTTTTACTGTAAAAGTAGTAAACTCATTGCATTATATAAGGAAAGTCATGTGTTGCCCACATCAGATTTTTACTTTCCTTATATACATAATGTATAAGGAAAGTATAGTGACGGTGTCGAAAGTTCGAATTCGAGTTTTCGATGGTAGAGCACGTTTCAAGCATCCCTGATCACGAATCAAACATTTTTGAGGTGATGTCTGTGTGTATGTGTGTGTGTGTGTGTCAGTGAGTCTGTGGAGACGATATTTCATGAACGAATGGAGCGATTCGAATGAAATTTGGTACAAAAATCACAATCCGCGAATACTGGAAGCCTATTGTTTTTAAACGTAATCGAATGTTCAGAACTAACCTAAATTTTCGAGTGAAATTTAAAAAAAAATCATCAAAAAATCAAAACCTTTAAAAAAGTTACGCAAATAGACATTTCTCATGTAATTTTTCCTTAAAAAACGATTGAGATAAACTTTATAAAGTTTATCTCAATCAGTTAGCCTTCTATAGAAGGCTAACATGAACCGTTCTCGAGATATTGCACATTTTTCAAATAAATGTATCAGAATATCATGTAAAATAAAAAAAAAATATTTCCTACTGAGAAACATGCTCACTTGTCATATGTAATATCATGCTGGGTGACATAATTGGGTGACATCATTCTCGTGGAACTAGCTCGTTCCATTCATGAAAAAAGATACTTTGAGTAATACTTTTGTATTTGAACGCCAATAGTCATTTATCTGCTATAAAAATAACTTATTTCTCCGTCCACAACGCTTGGCGAGATTTTGCCGGCGAATTTGGTGGAATGTCGCCAACTTGGCGACTTTTTGAAATGTTGCCAAATTAACGAAAATCTCGCAAATGGATAAAAATGGCGCTAAATCAATGAAAATCAGGACTAATTGTCGAAAATTCAATATATTGGAAAGAATATAAGTATCTACTATAAGAAAAACCTATTTTTTTTTACTGCAAAAGTAGTAAATTTATTGCATTTTATAAGGAAAGTCATGTGTTGCCCACATCAGATTTTTTAGATTGTTCAATGTTTTATTTTAAAGAAATTCCGGAATTCCCCCCTCTCCTTTCAAAATTATGTTTTGAATTTATTTATTTATTCTTCAATCTATTAATTTAAATATGTGAATATTTTATACCTAAACAAAGCATAGGCGCCGACTACGGGGGGGCAGAGGGGCACGAGCCCCCGCTGAACTTTTCCAGAGGGGGCTTTGCCCCCTCTGAGAAATTTCAAGATTTTTTTTCTCTAACTTCATATTTTACTAAATACCAAAAAATGAAATGTTTTTAACATAAAAATAATTGAAAGAAAATCCTATCAACGTAAATGTCACATTTCAGTTCAGTCTTGTTCCCATCTTCCTTACCATAGCTCCCTAAACTATCTTGCACGCAAACCAAGCTCATCTTTACTCCCAGGAAACATGTTTACGCTAATGACAAAAACACCTGGTTACCAGAACTTTTTCGACTGACCACCTAATGCAAAGAAAAATGGAATATTTACAGCCATGTTAATGGCATTTTCAAAAAATAGCTGTTTCCCTCCAGTAATAACTATAAATGATTAATTACCACGAAGTAGAGATAACTTATTTTATCTTCTTAAAATTATCTTATCTGTAATTACTCCTGGATTCTATATACCAGTGCTGTCTTTACAGGTGACATCCATTCCGTTTGAAGCTGCAAACCTCGGGTATGGTATCCATTCCGTTTGAAGTTGCAAATCCCGCGGGTAACTTCATTCCTGGTGAGCACCGGTCGTTTGGCACAGCACCGTAGTCAGGCAAGAGCCAGAGGGAGCTAGCCCCCCCCCCCCCCTACACACACACTAGGTATACTCAGCCCACCCCCCTGATAAAAATATTAAAGTTTTAGTTGTGATAAGAAATGTCAACCAACATGTCATCCAAATTTTGCATAAAAATATTATTTATGAGATTTTTTTATAAATTGCTTTGTTTTAAAGATTTTTTTTATTTTAGCTGAATGTGTGGTTATAGTGATGATTAATTTATTTACATATTTAATTTAAAACTATTTAAACAGAGACAATAGTATTTAGATACTTTTGTATTATTGCTGGGTTCACTGTTTTAATTTATTGTGTCAAAATCAACGGATAGGTATAGTTAAGAGTTGATATTAAGCGTTGACGTATATTAACTTTCAGATTTTTTTTTATTAATTAACGGCTTTGCTACTAGTTAATTCTTATATTAAAATCCATTGCAATTATTATATATTATAATATTGATGCATAGTAACTATATGGATTTTCTAATCAATTCTTAGCTTACAAATATAAATAGACCTAAAAAGACTGAAAATATTTATCGTACAATAAATAAAACTGTTGATATCTTTCTTTCGACCCAGCCCGTCCGACCTACCCGAAGGTGTAAGATATCTGTTTAGACCGCCCAGACAATGCCATCTAATGTAGACTGGAACCCAGTGGGGGCGACATCCACAGGGACCGACCCTCCTTTCTTTGCTACCAACCGCTCGGAAGGACTTTCAAACTCACAAATGTAACGTGCTCGTACACGGGAGCATTTTAAGCAAAGTCAGAAATCGAACTCGGGTCCTCCGAGTACAATCCCCGTGACTTAAACCACTCGGTTATCTCACTCCAAAACTGCTGCTTGTAAGACAATAACTTACAAAACTTCCTTGAGGAAAACATATATATGTCAGTTAGGTGACTACAGTTGCTTCGATGGCATTATAATCTCCCATTTTTAGGCCAAAATAACAGCATGCGGTCTTAACAACCACTACTGCCGTTCTTTGGGCAGTTCATTCTTGGCGGTTGTTAAGGGCGCATACTTTTCTTTTGGCCTGAAGAAGGGGCTTAAAACGACCTCGAATTAATTGTAGTCACCTGACTGACATATACTTGCTTTCTGCAAGGCGGTCTTATAAGTTGTTATACCTTTATCGACTTTGAATCTTTTATATAACGTTATCGGATTGTGCCCCCCCTGAGATTTTGAAAACTCGGCGCCTATGAAACAAAGAGGCTTAAAATATTATTTGCCCAGGGGCACCAAAATTCTTAATCCAGCAGTGGTGCAGTCAAGTTCGTTTTGCAAAGAATATGGATTATTGGCAGCAAAACTGTGAGTTAATGCCGCAATTCAAAAACTAGTTAAACGTCAGTTCTGAAGTTCATCGATTTCAAAACATTTTCGCACTTTTCAAATTATTAAATTCGGTATCAAATAACTTATATTTTGACCCCAAAATTTATTAGAATTTAAATCAAGACAATTTCTTTTCTAAATTAGTTTAAAATTTAAATCCAGGAATTTAGTGGTATTTCAATAAACCAAATAACAAGTACACACCGGCCGTCCAAATTGCTGCTAAAATCTGACGGTCTGGGCTTTTCGACACATAATGACCTCCCGACAGCTCACTTTGCTGCTCATACCTTCGGGTGAGTCGGGCTGTCTGAGCCTTCTACACATAATGACCTTAATATGTGTGAATTATTATCTGTAGTGCCCCTAGTCGTTCTGCAAAACTTCATGTATATACTCATTTTCAGATTTTCAGAGGATGTTTTGAAAATACTTCACCACAACATTCAATCAAACATACTAATTTGTTCCACGTTCAAAAAATAAACATCGTCACAATTTTACCTTGCAGAACATAAAGGCAATTCCCATTTCAAGAGTCTTTAAAGATAATTTTTATCAGTTGCTTATTGTTGCGATGCACTGAGGAGGAAAAGAAATCATATCACGAAAACCTATGCAGTTATTTCTGTCATTCGTGGTTTCCTGTTCCATTGCACAACTTATTGCAAAAGCTTGTTTTGCACAATTTTCTTTAATACTTATCCAATATTTAGTTACATATAAAGAAGACAGAGGGAGCTGCCTCTGCTAGGGAGCTACCTCTGCTAGATTTAAACGTTGACTGCAGACAATGTTTTGTTTTTGCCGGCGCAATTGTTAGCCGCAAGTCGAAACTCTTCATCTCTTTGGATACCAAGAAAAGCATGCTTGAAAGTTTTTGTACTGATGAAATATGGGTATGTAATTATGATATTTTATCATTTATAGTTACTTTAATTAGTTTACTATGCAAGATATTTAAAAAACTATTATGTTGTTATACTCGGCGATTTGTTTACAATTTAATTAAATATTGAAAGTGTGATTTAAATTAGAATGTAATTCGGATAAATTAGAATGTAATTCGGATAAATTAGAATGTAATTCGGATAAATTAGATTAGAATGTAATTCTGGTAAGCAGAATTTGAAATTGATTTCAATTTAGAAAATATTTGAGAAAGGCAATGCGTTGTACTGAAGTAAAAGGAAGGCTATTCAACGGTTTGTTTACATTTAGTGTGTTCTAAATTAATATAGAATTCTTATTCTATTTTCATCAGAGTTGGGATATGTGAATTCAGTTCTGTATTTAAATTTAACAATATGTAGGTTTACACTTACAGTGAAAATTTTTAAATTGTGTTTTGTATTTATAGGTATTTACAGGGTTTCCACTCACTTTTTACATGCAATTTCAAAACATTTAATTTTTTTTTTTAGAATTTTTATCAATGTTTAGCCAATGTTCACTGTATGTTTAAGAAACAATCATAGTTTTAAAACTGTTGGAGAAACTGGGGGGGGGAGAGGAACATACAAATGATAAACATTACAATATTACCACTGGAAATATATTGAATTGAGAAAATCAACTAATCAACCAACTTCAAAAGCAACTAAAAATAGATCCATTCAATAAAAATAAATCTGGTCACTTTAAGTACTCAATACTAATTTGTAGGCGATTTTGGATGATTGTGGGAACTTTTTATAATGTTACATATTTAAAGTAATACTACAAAAGCTTCCCTTGGAAAGCCCCTTCATTGGCAGCAGAGGCTCTATTTAGCAAGCTGGGGATGTATTGGCTGTAAAAAGGAATTCAAAGTTATGTTTCTTGTATAATTTTCAATGCCGTATTATATTTCCATCATTAGAACAATAGTCCAACAAGTTTTGCTTCCTCCCCTAAGCAGTGACATTATCAAAGAGGGGAGGATTGGGGGATAATAACTTGTGTTTCATTCATATTAACTATATTGCAGACTCTAGAGCTAAATAATTTTGCGTAAGAAATTCAGCATTTCTTATACAACTCATCTTACAGCTTGATGTGTTTACATTCTCCTTAGTGAAAATTAAGCTCTGTTGTAGAAATAATCAAAGTTTGATCATTTAAACTCAAATATATTGTAATTGCGTTGTTTCAGAATATAGATGCACAGAAATTAAGCAAAAATAAAGCGATTTTAGGATGGATACAATACTAAATATGAATTAAAAAGAATTTTAAAAATCACGATTTTGACACAAAATGGATGGCATTGGTTATTAAAATTCAAATATATTGTAATTGCGCTATTTCAGAATATAGATGCACAGAAATTAAGCAAAAATAAAGTGGTTTTAGGACGGATACAATATAGATTTGACACGAGAATAATGATGAAGTAGGTCGCGTGATCTCTTTGTATGATACGGGTGTAATTATTTTAATTTTTATTTAAAAAACTACCAAATATATTTTGCTGAAATTTTTTTTATATTTTTTATGGGATACTTTGAATGTTTCCTAAAATTTTCGGAGCAATTTGTGAATTTTAAGTACCTGGATTCAATCCGAAACTAATTGTGTGATATTATTCATTTATATTCCGGTAGGTCTCACAGACCATCTGAACAGCATATTAAAATTTCATTTCCATAAAGTCATTTTTACGGCAGTTATCGTGCGAATGAACAGACAGAATGAACAAAGTCATAAGCACTTTTCAACTATGTTGTAAAGTGTTAAAAAGAGAACTTTCTTTTTACTTTCCTTATATACATAATGTATAAGGAAAGTATTATGACGGGGTCGAAAATTCGAATTCGAGTTTTCGATGGGAGAGCACGTTTCAAGCATCATTGATCACGAATCAAACATTTTTGAAGTGATGTCTGTGTGTATGTGTGTGAAAGTATGTGTGTGTCAGTGAGTCTGTGGAGACGATAACTGACGAACGAATGGACCGATTCGAACGAAATTTGGTACAAAAATCACAATCCATAAACACTGGAAGCCTATTGTTTTTTTAAAAAATCGAATGTTCAGAACCCCCCTAAATTTTCGAGTGAAATTTTGAAAAAATCGTCAAAAAATCAAAACCGCTAATAAAGTTACGCAAATAGACATTTCTTAATGTAATTTTTCATTAGAAAACGATCGACATAAATTTTAGAACGCTAACATGAACCGTTCACGAGATATTGCGCATTTTTCAAAAAAATTATCAAAAAGTTATATAAAATAAAAAAAAAATATTTTCTATTGTGAAACATGTTCACTTTTCATATGTAATACCGTGCGATAAATTTGGTAACATCATTCTCGTGGATCTAGCTCGTTCCATTCATGAGAAAAGATACTTTTGAGTAATACTTTTGTATTTGAACAGCAATAATCATTTATCTGCTGTAAGACTAACTTATTTCTCCGTCCATAACGCTTGGCGAGATTTTGGCGACAAATTTGGGGGAATGTCGCCAACTTGGCGACATTTTTAATTGTTGCCAAATTAACAAAAAGGTCGCCAAATTGATAAAAATGACTCTAAATTAATGAAAATGACGACTAATTGAAGAAAATTCAATATCTTGGAAAGAATATAAGTATCTACTATAAAAATAACATTTTTTTTAACTATGAAAGTAGTAAATTCTTTGCATTATATAAGGAAAGTCATGTGTTGCCCACATCAGATTTTTTACTGTAGTTAAAATCTATTTAATGAAATTTCTTAAACTTTGGTAGTTACGTCCCATGAGGGTTATCCTGATACTGATTAGATTTTGGCATGATTCAGAGAAATATAATAATAAACCCTTTTTTTGTAAAATGGCCGGCAAAGATCAGGAAAATCTGAAGTAAATAACTAAAGTTGCGGATATAAAGTACTTGTTCTTTATATAATTTTTTAAAGCAAAGTGAATAAGACTGATTACTTGACTCTATAATGAACCCTTCTCGGGATATTTTAGTTTTTGGAATTTTGTAGAGTTGAAGACTTTAAAGCGTATTATATTGCCAAATGAAACGAAGATGCCTCACAAATAAAAATTGGAATATCAGAAAAGTATTCATGTTATTTTCTGCTGCAAACCCAATGTAATTCAGCATGAAATAAAAAATAAGAAAATGTTTTTGTGTTTGTAGCGAAAGTCATGTTCTTGATTTCTTTACTTTCATTATATACATAATGTATAAGGAAAGTATTGTGACGGGGTCGAAAATTCAAATTCGAGTTTTTGACGGGAGAGCACATTTCAAGCATCCCTGATCGCGAATCAGACATTTTTGAGGTGATGTCTGTGTGTGTGTGTCAGTGAGTCTGTAAAGAAGATATCTCACGCACGAACGAGTGGAGCGATTCGATTGAAATTTGGTACAAAAATCACAATCCGTGAATACTTGAAGCCTATTTTTTTTTAAACGTAATCGAATATTCAGAACTTCCCTAAATTTTCGAGTGAAATTTTAAAAAAGTCATCAAAAAATCAAAACCTTTAATAAAGTTACACAAATAGACACTTCTTATGTAATTTTTTCTTAGAAAACGATTGACATAAACTTTAGAACGCTAGCATGAACTGTTCTCGAGATATTGCACATATTTCAAATAAATTTATCAAAAAATTCCATAAATTAAAAAAAAATATTAACTGTTGAGAAACATGTTCACTTTTCATATGTAATATGCGATAAATTCGGTGGCATCGTTCTTATGGATCTAGCTCTTTCCATTCATGAGAAAAGATACTTTGAGTAATACTTTTGTATTTGAACGTCAATAGTCATTTATCTGCTATAAGAATAACTTATTTCTCCGACCAAAACGCTTGGCGAGATTTTGGCGATGAACTTGGCAGAATGTCGCCAATGTGGCTACTTTTTGAAATGTTGCCAAATTAACGAAAATCTCGCCAAATGGATAAAAATGAAGCTAAATCAATGAAAATGATGACTCATTGTCGAAAATTCAGTATCTTGGGAAGAATATAAGTATCTACTATAAGAAAAACCTATTTTTTTACTGTAAAAGTCGTAAATTCATTGCATTATATACGGAAAATCATGTGTTGCCCATATCAGATTTTTTAAAATTTTATCCAATAAATAAAATAGAAAACCATCTAATCATCCTACGTTAAGTGCCAAATATACGTTTAAATAAATATAGCCATACAATAGAGGTTGTTGGCATGGAATAAACATAATGCAATTGAAAATATTAGATGCTTATGACAATTTATTTGTCCTAGAATAAAGACTTATTTATACTCACCTGCATTCAAAATGCCATTGATACTCAAATAGTATCCAGTGAGATAAATGACTATTGGCTAATTCTTTTGCCTAAAAATATAAAATTATTACAAAAAATCTGATGTGGGCAGCACATGACTTTCCCTGCAGACTTATATACTTATTCTCTTTATTTTAATTAAATTTAATTGACTCTTAATTCAATTTTCGTTCTCATTTGGTAACTCATTTTCAAAGGTGGTGTAGAGAAAAAATGAAAAAAAAAAATATCTCGAGAACTTCTAGTCCTAGTGTAATGGGGTTGGTCTTATTATTTTCTTCGTTAAAAAGTACGTATAAAACAAGCATTTAATGGATATATTTCAGCATAGGTAGTTTTTTATTTTAGATTTTGTCGAATTTTGCAGGCCATTTTGCAAAAAAGACAGGTTATTTTTTTCCAAATTGTACCAAAATCTAATCAGCACCAGAGTGACCCACAAGCGATTTATCAACCAAATTTTGTGAAATTCGGTCTATTAAATTTTCAGCTAGAGTGAATACAAGCTTTTGCAGGCCATTTTGCAAAAAAAGACTGGTTCTTTTATCCTGAATTGTACCCAAAACTAATCAGCACCAGATTCGCCTACAAGTGACTTAGCTACCAAATTTTATGAAATTCGGTCAATCAGTTTTTTAGTTAGAGTGGATACAATATCTGCACAGACAGATACACACACAGACCTCACGCTAAAAATAGTTTTTTCGTATTCTAGAGGTCTCGAAAACGTGTAGATTCGTCGAAAACTCGAGTTGCGATTTTCAGCATGATTCCAATACTTTCCCTATACATTACCATGTATTGCAGGGAAAGTAAAAATCTGATGTGGGCAGCACATAACTTTCCCTGCAGACTTATATTCACATTCTCTTTATTTTAATTACATTTAATTCACTTTTAATTCAATTTTCGTTCTCATTTGATAACTGGACTTCTTTTCAAAGGTGGCGTAGAGAAAATACAAAAAAACTAAAATATCTCGAGAATGGCTAGTCCTAGTGTAATGGGGTTGGTCTTATTCTTTTCTTCGTTAAAAATTACGTATTAAACAAGCATTTCATGGATATATTTGAGCATACTTAGTTTTTATTTTAGATTTTGGCAATTTTTGCAGGCCATTTTGCAAAAAAAGGCTGGTTATTTTTTTCCGAATCATACCAAAATCTAATAAGCACCAGCGTGTCCCACAAGTGACTTATCTTTTGGGGTAATAATTTTTTGGAATTCGGTCCATTAGTTTTTTAGCTAGAGTGGATACAAGCTTTTGCGGGCCATTTCGCAAAAAAGGCAGGTTCTTTTTTACCGAATCGTACCCAAAATTAATCAGCACCAGATTGGTCCACAAGTGACTTACCTACCAAATTTTATGAAATTCGGTCAATTACTTTTTGAGTTAGAGTGGATACAAAATCTGCACAGACAGACAGACACACATACAGACGTCACGCTAAAAATAGTTTTTTTGTATTCTAGATGTCTCAAAACGTGTAGATCCTTCGAAAACTCGAGTTGCGATTGTGTGCGATGTGTGTGCAATGTTTTCATCCACTATAACTCGGAAACTAATTGAACAAATTTCATAAAATTTGGTGGGTTAGTCACTTTCGGGTGACCCTGGTGCTGATTAGATTTTGGTACAATTCGGAATAAAGGATCCTGCCTTTCTTTACAAAATGGTCCTCAAACATCGTTTCACAGCTGAAAAGCGAATTGACCAAAATTTAGTAGATATGTCAATTGTGGGATGTTCTTGTGCTGGATAAATTTTGATGCGATTCCAACAAAAAAAAAAAAAGAAAAGCCAAGAAAGATCAATCATGCAGAAAGTATTGATTATGAAACACTTTCCAACTGCAATGCAATTTTATTTAAATATCTCTAAAATGCGATACATTCAGTGGTAATATTTTTAAAATTATCACAATACTACACTAATTTGTTATATTTGGAAACTTAAAACTTCTTCGAAAAAAATGAACTTTATTCAAATGATGTCATTGAAATATAAATCGCCTCTTTCTCTATGAAAAAGCAGTAAATATTTCATTCATAAAATTAATTGTGCGTAATATTAATTAATATTTTGTAAAATTAATTGATATTTTGAAAATTAATCGTTGTAATATTTCGTAAAATTAATTGTTTTGTAAAATATTAATAGTTTGTAAAATTGCATGAATAATATTTTGTAAAATTAATTAATTGTTTTGCGTGAATAATATTTTATAAAATTAAAATTCATCTTTTGTAATATCGAAAAAAGAACTCAATCCAAAATCTGATTATATACACTTCTAGTGGATTATATACACAAATGGCTACAAATTCTTGCGTATTTATTTATAGCTATTACTTTTAGTTTCTAAGATATAAATAAGCATTACAAACTTGAAAAACGTAATATTTTCATAATTCTTCAGCTTGACGAGACACGATGACTCAAAAATTATAAGAGCTTTTTTTTAATAATATAGATTTTATACTAAATTTTCTAGTATGCATTTTAGTTGTTCATGCTATTTATTTCTATTTTTTATATTTTACTATATATTTCGAGTGACAGAAAAAGGAAAAAAAATAAATAATAACTCACTTAAAAATCTACGTTAAGTTTTTGAATAAAAAAGTTCTAAATATTAAAATATTGAAATTATTTTTATATATTCTTAATCAGGACCCTATTTCCGACAAAAGAAAAATTATTTATATTATTATCTATTGAGTTCAGGGGTTAGGTGGACGAAAATTATGCCAACAGATTTGTCGCATCATATTACAGTGAAGTGAATATATTTTTGGCGATACTTGCTACTTTTTTTACTTTCCCTGCAATACATGGTAATGTATAGGGAAAGTATTGAAATCATGTCGAAAATCACAACTCGAGTTTTCAACGGATCTACACTTATATTCTTTCCGAGATATTGAATTTTCTTCTTAGTCGACATTTCCATTGATATAGCATCATTTTTATCCATTTGGCGAAATTTTCGTTAATTTGGCAACATTTAAAAAAGTCGGCATGTTGCCGACATTTCGCCAAATTCATCGTCAAAATCTCGCCAAGCGTTATGGACGGAGAAATAAGTTATTTTTACAGCAGATAAATGACTATTGGCGTTCAAATACAAAAGTATTACTCAAAGTATCCTTTTTCATGAATGGAACGAGCTAGATCCACGAGAATGATGTCACCAAACTTATCGTATGGTATTACATATGAAAAGTTAACATGTTTTTCAATAGGAAATATGGAAATATTTTATTTTTATTTTATATGACTTTTTGATAATTTTTTTGAAAAATGTGCAATATCTTGAGAATGGTTCATGTTAGCGTTCTAAAATTTATGTCAATCGTTTTCTAATGAAAAATTACATAAGAAATGTCTATTTGCGTAACTTTATTAGCGGTTTTGATTTTTTGACGATTTTTTCAAAATTTTACTCGAAAATTTAGGGGGTTCTGAACATTCGATTGCGTATAAAAACAATAGGCTTCCAGTGTTTACTGATTGTAATTTTTGTACCAAATTTCGTTAGAATCGGTCCATTTGTTCGTCAGTTATCGTCTCCACAGATTCACTGACACACACACACACACAGACATCACTTCAAAAATGTTTGATTCGTGATCAGGGATGCTTTAAACGTGCTCTCCCGTTGAAAACTCGAATTTGAATTTTCGACCCCGTCACAATACTTTCCTTATACATTATGTATATAAGGAAAGTAACAAAAATGCCTGTTTGAAATTCCTGGTCTGTTGACATAACTGTAATGCATGTGTTGTCTTGCAGGTGAAAGAAGTGCTGTTTACAGTTCATATTGTGGGAGTCAACTTTTTATAAATTCACTTAAAAATTCAGTATGTAATTTTTGTAATTAGAATGCAAAGATATCTTTTCATATTTACTAAAAAAATAAATTAGAATCATGTGAATCTTCAATTTGTGGATGGACGAATTTAGTAATAAAGTTTTTATTAAATCATGTTTTGTGAGGGATTTTCAAAAATCAATCTAGAACCCGAACTTATTATCTTATGAATTCCATTTAAAGTTAAATTTGTTAGAATGTGCGTTCATTTAACTTAGATGATTATGACATGTAAATTTACATTTGTTAATAAATGTTTTTATTGTTTAAAACTGTACTTATACTTCACTTCTTTTTACAGAACTGGAATGAAACATGGAATACAGAAGTTCCTGATTTTTCATCATGCTTCCAAGATACAGTATTAGTTCTTGTACCCTGTATAGTGTTCAGCATTATTGGCCTATTTAATGTGTTCCGTCTTTGCCGATGCATTCCTTTGGTTTCACTCCCATGGGCATGGCGTTTTATTTTAAAACTGGTAAATTTACTGTCTTAATAATTTTGATTTCTCATACTATAGTATAGTGAAAATACTGTTTACTTGAAACATTTGTTTTATGAAGACCTCAGAACATTAGAAATCTTTATGGTTTCCCTCTTCCTATGACTTCTGTGGATATTTAGGATCTAAATATGTTGAAAAAGCAACCATATCTGGTCATTAACAATGGAGAGAATTACGCCTAATAGTCCGCCCTCATGCCAGGTTTCTGGAAATTGCCCATCCTCCTGTCCTAACCAGGTTAAAATTTAGTAAAAATGGGCAGTTTTCTAAAGTTGCTGTCCTCTAGGAGAGAATGAGATTAGTGAAACCATCAGGGAAAAAAGTAGCAAGTGGTCATTGTAATATTACAGTGAATGCATCTTTTCTCCCACTATAAACTCTCTGAAGGAAAATTTGATTGTTCCTTACATAAGCATAAATTTAACTAGGGTGTATTGTCAATACCGTTTATAACATATTATAGAGAGTCTTCATGATAATATATAGTTTTGGTGTACTGGTTATAGTTTAACTCTTCCTTATTTGCAGAGAGCAATTAATGTTAAAGAACAAAGTGTACTGCTTGTTGTTATACTACTTGTTACGTTAAAGAACAACATGTTCTACTTATATCTCTATGTATGCATAAAAATGAAAGAGAAGTGCTGTAACTTTGTTTATATAGTTTAATCTGAGTGAAAATTCTAAAAAAGTAAAAACTGATATCAAAACTGAAAACCTGCATAATCGAAATGTTGGAGAGGATTCAACAAAGGACATTTTTGACTTATGACCATTCAAAATGAAAATGTGGATAACTAAAAAATTCTTAAGAGGATGAGTAACAATTTTCAAGTTCAGGTAAAATATCTCAATCTCATGATTGGACTGGATTTTGCTGATTTTTCGAAACCTGTTTCATACCAACCCATGAAGATTCCTTTTCTGAATATAAGCCGTACAATCAAAATTTAGTTATGGGCTTGGTACGCTTCCTCAAATGAATTCATTACAAAAAGTGTATACATTTTTAGTTACTCAATAGTGTTTAAGGAAAATAGAACTTGAAAGGAGAACACACAATCTTACCTGCCAACTTTTATGCATTATGCATAAAATCTATGTATTTTAATTACTTTTTACACCTTTAGTGATCATAGCTTTATTTCTGTGAATTTCCCCCTCCCCCCTCCTTTCCTTTTTTTGTTCTTTCTAGACTAGATTTTTGTAACATTAATGGCATAAGTTTGTGCCATTTTGTGCCATGTGATTTATTTTTGTAACAAAGATCACATATTCTTAAAACCTCCGTACTACGAGATGTTCTTTTGAAATGTTTTAGAGCAGCTGTCAACCTAGAGTTAATTTGTAAAGGGCAAAATTTTGACCAAATTTTAATTTCAAATATTCATAACTGTTTAATTAAAAAAAAAATCTTGCCAAGGTTTCTTCTTGTGGGAGCTCAGCTATTCCTGTGGCCTGTGCCAAATTTCATAGCTCTCCATAGCTTTGATTTTCCATTGCGCTCTGCACACGCAAATATCTTCTTTTATTGCATAAGAGTATTTCAAGGTTTGTACATATCCTATTCTTATTTTTAGAGTGAGGCAAAGGTATCATTAGAGGCACATTAGAGAATTTTTACAGTGGTGATTTATACTGAATGATCTTTTAATTTTTTATGTGCAGTTAATTTTTTTTATCAATAAGCATAGATAATATTTTCTGTCAAGTAAAGTGAAATATTTTTCTTTCAGGTTTTAGCTGTCCTTTTATGTATTATAAGTGTTTCATGGTGTAGCTTGTTTGTATATAAGAAATTCATTAACATTGATGGACCAGCATCTGTTCCTATCTCTATAGTTACAGCATCCTTTGCAAGATCCATTACATATGTAAGATTTTTATAATAATTTTTAGTTCTTTATAGTAATTTTTAAGTATATATATATCTATTTGATACCAGAGAATATATAAGCACCATAGAACATAAAAAGAACATTTTTGGCACTATATGCATAGGGATTTTCTCAAAATTTATCATCAAAGTTTGTTGCTATTTAATGTAGTAGTAGGGCTCGATTATGATTCACAGGGGCCCTGAGTAAAAAAAATCAATAAGGTCTTCCATACAGAGGTTATTGGTTATGGAGGGGGGTATTTCATAGGGGCACTATAAAGTGTAACACACAGCAGATTGCAATTGTAAAATGTGCAGCTAATTGTAGCAATCTATTTAAAACCACTTAACTAATAGCAGATTTAATGTCTGTCCCATTCTATTAAATGTTCAGTTCTATTTCATGGTATGCTTAAATGTGCTCTTGAATTTATTTTATTATGCTATTTTATTTGTTCCTTATCAAGGGCGGCCATAGTATTCATAGCACTCCTCCCCCTCCCCCTCCCCCATGCAAAATTCAAACCAACATCTTTACTCCCTATCTCATGTCCTAAAAAAAGCAATAAATTATAAAATGTAACAAGAAATTATTTTTTATTACAAATAATATGACCGCAATACTTAAACACCAAAATTTAGTCTTGCATTTTGTGCGTTAATGCTTGCATTGCAAATATTTAACTTGAGGTTGATTTTTGATAGAAAGAGCAAAACAGTAATTTTTTTGGTGGAATAAGAATTTAAGGCTTGGCACTGCTGCAATATTATGTAAAAGGTAAAACAGTAACAAGCCTTTATAAAGGCATACTACCAAAAAGTCAACATAAATTTGGCAACAAAATATTTTCTTGGCAAGTTGTTAAAATTACTTAATATTTATTAAGCAAAATAAAGATCATAAATTAAATTGTTCTAAATTATTTCATTTTCAACAAAATTATTCTTGATTTTTTATTAAACAAAATTATTTTGGGGTTATTGGTATTGAGATTTGGGTTTTTCTTCATGTTGCACACAGTTTATCACACAGATAGCCATCTTTTGAATTTTGATTCCACCAAAAAATGTTACTGTTTTGATCTTTCTGTCCAAATATGTCAGAAATCAACCTTAAATTTATTTTCCTTCTAACATATAATTTATTATTAACAATTGCTACTAGTTAAAAAAATTAATTTTCCAGATTTGACATTTACTAACCAGTTGCTTAGTAACTGCTAGAGATGTGTTCAAGCTCAAATTTGAAAACCCAAACTTATCCAAGCCCAACCTGTTCCATATAAAATAGAACCTGAATTTATCCAAGGCTGAAATATGTTATCGATTTTTCTACATAATTGCTACTTATTTTCAAAAATTTCAATTTATAACAACAGATGTGAGATAAAAAACAAATATAAAGTATTACTTTGTGGAAACATAAAAATGCCATAAATTAGAAATATATTAAATAGGGTTTCTTGAAAACTGTGAGTTATTAAAAAAGTCTGATGTGGGCAGCACATGACTTTCCTTATATAATGCAATGAATTTACTACTTTTACAGTAAAAAAAAAATAGATCGCTTTTATAATAGTTATTTATATTCTTTCCAAGATATTGAATTTTCATCAATGAGTCATCATTTTCCATGTCGTCATCATCAATGAGTCGTCGTTGATTTAGCGTCATTTTTATCCATTTGGCGAGTTTTTCGTTAATTTAGCAACATTTAAAAAAGTCGCCAAGTTGGCGACATTCCATCAAATTCGTCGCCAAAATCTCGCCAAGCGTTATGGACGAAGAAATAAGTTATTGTTACAACAGATAAATGACGACATTCAAATACAAAAGTATTATTCAAAGTACCTTTTTTCATGAATGGAATGAGCTAGATCCACGAGAATGATGTCACCCAATTTATCGCATGGTATCACATATGAAAAGTGAACATGTTTCTCAATAGGAAATATTTTTTTTTATTTTATATAACTTTTTGATAATTTTTTTGAAAAATGTGCAATATCTCGAGAACGGTTCATATTAGCATTCTAAAATTTATGTCAATCGTTTTCTAATGAAAAATTACATAAGAAATGTCTATTTGCGTAACTTTATTAGCGGTTTTGATTTTTTGACGATTTTTTTCAAAATTTCACTCAAAAATTTAAAGGGTTCTGGACATGTAATTGCGTATGAAAACAATAGGCTTCCAGTGTTTACGGATTGTGATTTTTGTACCAAATTTCGTTCGAATTGGCCCATTCGTTCGTCAGTTATCGTCTCCACAGACTCACTGACACACACACACACACAGACATCACTTCAAAAATGTTTGATTCGTGATCGGGGATACTTGAAATGTGCTCTCCCGTCGAAAACTCAAATTCGAATTTTCGCCCCTGTCACAATACTTTCCTTATACATTATGTATATAAGGAAAGTAATAATGACTTATATGGGTGTTTATAGTAATAAAACTATTGTTAACATTTCTTTATCTTTCTACTCATTATTCAGTATTTTGACACATATAGTGAAAATAAAATTTGAATTATTTATCATCATAAAAATATTTTTATTTTTCACAAATTTGTTTGATCCCCGATTTTTGCTTAATTAGATACATTAATGAAATATATACTTATTTATTATACCATCTATGGACATTAAACTTTTCTCTTCATCAAAGCAGGGTCAGGAAAAACCTCTTTATTTTTTAACAGGACCCCCCCCCCTCCCCCCCCTTTTTTTTTAATTTATAAAACTATGGTTTAGCCATGGTTAAAAAAATTAAATCAGTGGGGTTTAAACAAACCAATCCTGTTGTGCAAACTAATTTAAACTATTTTGCAAAATATATGTCTATTAAATAAAAATGAAAAATTAGTTTGATACCTAAGCTCAAATTGCATCGAGTGCCACAGAGCTCGATTCAAGACTGAGTTCAGGTTCAGGCTGCTATTAGCTACCACTCTATTAATCTATTAATTACCACTGTATTGTAGTTATATCCTCTCTACTGATTTTTGCCCCTGTAGCAAATTTACTAAAAAAAACTGTTTATTCACTTTTGTTATTGAATTCATTGCAGGTTGTCATCATCATATTGATGCTTAAGCACAGATGTCATGGAATCACAACATCCACAGTATTATCCATCTTTTGGATTTGTTTTGCATGTAGTGGTGTCATAATGCACAGATCAATCATTTTGAAGCATAGTATACAAGTATGCATTTAATTTATAGGAAAAATATTTATATTGCATATTGTTAATTTACTTAATCTGTATACTCTTAAGCTTTCTGACAGCACCGATGATCTCTACTAATACTCGATTCAAATATATAAACTACATCAAATTTAAGGGTACAACCTGTAGTCTTCAGTGATACATTTATTTTTAAATTGAATCACAACATGTTTTTAGGAAATTTTTTCAGAATTTTTTTTTCTGAATGACAGCATTTCACCAGACATCAAATTAAGTGAACATTTTGCTTGTACTTTCATCATTGGTTACATTTTGTGTGTCATAACACTTATAGAAATGGTTATTGTTTGAAGTTTGATGAAATGTTGCCATTCAGGTATTTGCTAAAAAAATCACGAAAAACAAATTGTGGTCCAGTTTAAAAATAAATGTATCACAGAAGACTACGTGTTGTGCTCTTAAATTTGATGTGGTTTGCATATTTGAATCAAGTAAGGTTGTTGTCATCACATTGATGCTTAAACACAAAAATCATGCTATCACAACATCCACAGTATTATCCATCTCCTGGATTTGTTTTGCATGTAGTGATTTCATAATGCACAGATTAATCATTTTGAAGTATAGCACCCAAGTATATATTTAATTTATACATAGCTCCCAAGTATGTATTTAATTTATACAAAGAATATTTATGTTGCACATTGTTAATTTACTTAATTTGTATACTCTGTCAGATTTCTGCCAACATCCATGATCTCGGCTAATACTTGATGCAGATATACAAACCACGTCAAATGTAAGGGTACAACTCAAAGGCTCAAGTACCCCTTTTGGGGGCCCTGAGCCGGCCTTGGGAATCCCCAATGACCTTGTTAGAAGAACTGTCTATGGCATCTTCAGGAAGCTTCAATGTAAGAACTAAGAGAACTAAGGGAACAATGTAAGAACTCAGGAAGCTTCAATGTAAGAACGAAGCTTCATTGTAATACTAAGGGACAAAGGCAAGTGAAAATTCTAAACTGCAATTGCCCTAGTACACGTCAAAAAGAACTTTTCAAGCTCAGCAGAACTGGCATCAGGAGGGCTGTTGGGCTCCTTACTGGGCACTGCGCCCTTAAGAGACACCTTAACATTATGGGTATCACTAAAGATTCGCTTTGCAGAGGCTGCAATTACAGCGAAGAAACTGCTGCTCACATTCTCTGTGAATGTGGGTCTTACTCTGCTCACAGATTCGAACACATTGGTCATCATGTGATTGAACCGTGGGAGCTGAACGACATACCTGTCAAGTGCCTGCTTATTTTTGCATCGGCTACTGGTCTTTTTTCTTAGAGATCTTTCTCTTTTGGGGTAGTACAATAGACCTCTGGTCGATGTGCTGGGCTCTTCTGGAGCCACCCACCTTCATTTCATTCAAGGGTACAACTTGTTGTCTTTTGTGATACATTTATTTTTAAACTGGACTACAACTTGTTTTTTGAGAATATTTCCAGCATTTTTTCTCTAAATGACAACATTTCACCAGACTTCAAACAATAATCATATTTGTAAGTGTTGCCACATATAAAAGCTAACTACTGGTTAAAGTACTTGCAAAGTGTTCACTTATGTAATATTGAACATATTTTATTTTTCTATTTTTTCATTTTAGATAAAAAGAGACATGTAATATCTGAAGAACAATTCATGTTCATGCTTTGTAAATGTCATTTACTTTTAAATGCGTAAGAAGTTACACAGATGAATTTCTCTGATTTCTAGTTTGTAAATTTAGATGACAGAGATTAAATCTGTCATTACCGGTAAAAGAATATTTTTCTAAAGGGGGTGGGGACTGAGCCTTGTCTCTGTGGAGGGAGGGGGGGAACCTGATCCCCCTGTGTCATTTTATGCCTAACTACTGTCTTGTGTATTGAAACTGATATTTTGCTTAAAATCTATTTAGAAAACTGGGCTCAATTTATTCATAATTCAGCCTGATACATTTTTTGACTGAAAAATGTAAATGGTTTATATATTAAATTATTTCTTTTTTGCATTTTTTTATATTATGTTATTCATGATTGTTTTCATTACTGTTAGCCATATTTATTGCTTGGGCTAGGCCTGTTACAATAATTCTTTTTTAATTGATTGATTGAAAACACAAAATAAAACAAGAATGTGCTTGTGCAAGATGCCTTTGTTGGTACTGTTGCTCTGTTTTTTTTTCTGTCCTAACAGAGATGGCTGTTATTTGCCTTGGATATTAGTTGATACTACTATTATTTTGTTTTATACTGTGTTTTAACAAAGTTTTACTTTTTAGCTATTTTTGCAGCAGTTTGAGCAATTTTTTTTTAGATCTGATATGTTAATTATGACATGTTCATTGATCGAACCCCCTAATAATGTTCTATTTAGATACCCTGTTTGCCCAATTTTAATGAAACAATATCAATAAATGAAAAATGAAAATGGGGTTAACTTATATATTAACAAGGTTGAATCCAACATTTTTACAAAAAAATTTAACATTTAATTACACATCTAGTCGCTCATAAACTACAAAACATAATAAATGAAATAATCTTTCTTTTGATCTAATAATGTAATTTACAAAAAAAAAAAAAAAAATTTAGTGTATTTTACAGTTTTTTCTCAGTAATTGCCAATTTTCATAGAGATACAAAATTATTTTCTCTAAAACTTTTAAATTTTCTGACTTCAATTCATACGAGGGTAGATCCACAAAAAAGGTTACAAGCAGCAGCATTTGAAAAGTAATTATTATGAAGGGAATATTTTTCCTCAGAGTGGAGGCAGATGGCGGTAGTTGTCTTAAAATGGTTGTGCGGGTAGATAGTGTAAGTTTGCAGACACGTCAGAGCGATTGAAATAGTAAGACATTTAGAAAAGTGGTCTCACTTGGAGGTGTGAGCCGTAATTCATTTCTTATGGGCAAAGAATGTGTCCGCATCTGAAATTCACAGTCAAATCATGGAAATTTATGGTGAAGAAGCAATGAGCAGACAATATGTAGCGAAATGGTGTCACTCTTTTCAATCGGGCAGAGAGGATGTGGAAAACCGCAATAGGGCAGAGAGCGGTGGTCCAAGTTCTTCAACGATAGAAATCAACACTGTATGAGTTGAAGAAATGATTCAAAATGATTGACGGGTAACTCTGTGTGCAATCGCGTCAGAGCTGGGACTGAGCTGTGATACCATGAAGCGTATCGTTACTGATGTGTTGCGATATTCAAAGGTTTGTGCCCGTTGGGTACCATGTGTGCTATCTGAGGAGCTGAAAGCCACATGAATGATGTTGTTGTTGTTGAGACCCAGACCGTCCGACCTACCAGAAAGGTGTAAGGTAACAGTATGGACGGCCGGGAAGTGCCACCCAATTTAGACCGGAACCCAGTGGGGGAGGCATCCACAGGGACCGTACCCTCCTTCCCCTACCACCAACCTCTCGGAAGGACTTACGGACCCACATGTTTAACGTGATCGTACTCCGCATGAACACGGCGGCATATGTGGCAGCGTGCAAATCTAGCGCGCAAACCACGGGGATACCGCACCCGAGATGGCCAACAGCACGCGGCGTTCCGACACATGAATGATGTGTAGTTTCACGTTTCTTCAGTATTACCATACTCACGGCCAGCACTTCATTGATGACATTCTTACTGGGGATGAAACATGGCTTCATCATTTCATCCCCACAACCAAAAAAGCCAGTATGGAGTGGAAACACGCTGGATCACCAACGAGAAAGAAGTTTAAGGTTACACCCTCTGCCGGTAAAGTTATGGCAACCATATTCTGGGATTCATGTGGTGTTATCCTGATCGAGTATTTGTGGTGTTACTGCATACCATTGCTGCAGACGGCCATACCGTTACTGCAGATCATTATTGTGCCACTTTGACATGGTTACGTGAAACCATCCGACACAAATGCCCTGGCATGTTGAGTGATGGTGCCATCCCCATATTGCTCACCAAACTCAAGAATTGCTGCAAAAGTTCAAGTGGGTAGCCTGTAGCCACCCCCCATACAACTCAGATTTGGCACCCAGTGACTATTTCCTTTTTCTAAAATTGAAGGAACACTTATCTGGAACAAGGTTCTCTTCAGACAGTGATGTGAAAACAGCTGTCGAGAACTGGCTCAATGGACAGAGACATGATTTCTACTAAGCCGGGTTAAACAAGTTGGTCCTGCGTTCAGATAAATGCCTAAATGGATTTGGTGATTATGTGGAAAGATGATCGCCAAGTATACCTCTTAATTCCATTTTGTATTTTCTGCCTATTGTTAATAAATAATTTTTTATTGCCCTTGTAACCTTCTTTTTGAATCCTATTAACTGTTGTCATAAAAATTTGATTCTTTATTCTTAAATTTTTTGCAGGAATCGCCACCTGATTGGAACTATATTCTTAGTATGGTGTATTATCCAATCCTCTATGTGGAACTTATTCTCTCTTTCTTCTCAGATGTCAAAAGTTTCACTTCACTGGAGGTAAATTTTATTTATTTTAGAGGCATTTTTATTTCTGTTTATGTACTTAATTTTTGTATTTTTTATGAGGTGGACCAAAATTTTTCTCTACGTTAGAGCACACGTCAACCCGAACCTGTTTATCATGCTCCAGAGAACATACTTTTAACCATGGAACCGTCATATTTTACACGATGATAGAAAATTTATGTATAAGTGCACAGTGTGAACCAATGAAAAAAAAAAGAGTTCCACAGCTTATATTAATATCTGTATTTACATAAAATATATTTCCACATTGCTGATGGTTGAACTAATAATCTTAGTTATTGCTTTCAGTCAAGCTAATTCTAATTATTGCTTTCAGTCATGCTAATCCTAGTTATTGCTTTCAGTCACGCTAATTCTAATTATTGCTTTCAGTCATGCTAATTATAATTATTACTTGCAGTCATGCTAATTCTAATTATTGTTTTTAGTCATGCTAATTCTAATTATTGCTTTGAATCATACTAATCCTAATTATACACAGTAGCGAAGCATGAGGGGAATCTGGGGTGATAGTGTCTACAAAGACAACTTGCAACCAAGTTACTTTCTATTTGTTCACTAAATTTAATAAGGGCATAAAATATATTTTCTAATGTATAATTAAAGTGAGAGTTGCTTGGTTGCGGATTATTTAAGTAGACATTCCCTCCCCAAATTCCCTTCACGTTTTACTACTGGTTATACATATGTAGTAGAACTTGTTTATTCAGACTCCAAGAATCATGTCAACTATATATGCCCCACTCCGTGCCTAAAACCTAATTGTATGAGCTATCATAGGTGACTGATATAGCAGTCCACATGTCGAGAATGGTCAGTCCATGTCAGCTCATCCACTTTGCTTCAAAAATGAAATCTACCTACTTGGATTTTAATAAAAGTTGGCATAAAAGATCATCAACTAGAACTGTGAAAAGCCTGAAAATTTGAACTTCTACTTTTTGAGAATGCATTGCATTCCAACTCGTATCAAATTCTTAAATTCCTTGCATCAATTAAATCGGCTCACTGTGATTAAAAATATGGAATTGATTCATAACTCAAATGAATTTAAAAAGCAATTAGTAAAGTTTAATAACTATATTTTAACTACTACTATTCTATGATACATAGATATGCATCTGTATACACCTGATGGACATATATACATCTTAACATTTTAGATTCAGACTAATAACTGTTAAAGTTTCTTTTCGGACGTGCATTAACAGGGAAGGCCAGTGTG